>SAYR01076126.1:0-25282 GCA_004382745.1 Argopecten irradians irradians | reverse complement strand
TAACATTCCCAGTCGAGAGAGTTTTTGTTTATTTGCTTTATTGATTTACTGTCCTAACTTAACGCGTAACATCCCCAGATCGAAGGAGTCCTGTTTATTTAGTTATACAATAATGTCCTAACTTACGTAACAATTCCCCAGTTTGAGCGAGTTGTTTTATAATGTTAATCAATAATGTCCTAACTTACCCGGTTTAACATTCCCCCAGTCGAGGAGTTTGTTATTTGTTTATCAATAATGTCCCTAACTTACCTGTACTTCCCCAGTCGAGCGTATGTTATTTGTTAATCAATAATGTCCTAACTTACTGTAACATTCCCCAGTCGATGATTTGTTTATTTGTTATCAATATGTCCTAACCCTTACGTTAACATTCCCCCAGTCGAGCGAGTTTGTTTATATGATTTAATCAATAATGTCCTAACTTACGCTAACATTCCCAGCTCGCAAGGCAGTTTTTTATTTTCAGATTGACGCCGATTTTGGTGGAACCAGTCTTGTAAAAAACATTATATAATCCGTCCTTTCTTTTACGTCTTAACAATTCCTTTATGATAACAAAAGAACGTCAAATAACAAAATGCGATGCAATGTAGTCCACCGCCTGCGCTTTACTAACTAAAAAAAATCAATCTATACTTTTATTACTTAACGTAAGCTGTCCTTTCTTTACGGTCTTCTTCCTTTTATGATAACAAAAAGTAACAGTCAATACAAAATGGATAGCCACAAACGCTGGCTTTACTACTAAAAAAAATCAATTATACTTTTATTACTACGTAAGCCTAAGTTTATGAACTACAAACTTAATGTACGTTCAAATCCAGTCCACTCTTAACATATTCATCAAGACAATAATTTTCAGTCTATAAGTTAAAGCCCGACAAAGAATATTAACCTTAACATGAAAATATATTTATAGAAAGGGGCTCTTAATTGAAGTGATTCTTATTATATATCTAAAACCCAAAACATATTGCAACGAATATAATTTTCAAAGCAAATGATCTAATATTATTTGATAATGAAATAAAAATTTACCTTCTCCAGCACTATCAGCGGCCCCCGCGAGTCCTTACCGTCCTTGGGCTCTGCGATGGTGAGAATATGCGGACCAGTGCTGCTACCGACTGCTCTCCGGCCAATAAAACTAGAAGAAACAAATATTTTCAAGGTTTTCATTTTCATTCATCAGAAAAAAATTCTTTCCTTCCCAGTTTATTTTGATAAACAATGCCTCTCTTACACAGCAAGGTACTATTTATACTCGGGAAACCAAATGCGCACAATTGCAATAACCAATTTGTTGGGTTTTCCTAATAAAAATTTCACTATAACAAACCGCAGATGCCATCAAGATTAAACATGAAAATGCAAACATTCCCAGTATATTCATCAAGCTTTGCTATAACACCAAACGTTAAGATGCAATTAAATCAACGAAGAAAACGAAGCCTACTATACCAATCTATAACTCAATAAATTTAACCATATAAATGACGCGCTTCTCACCTGCCCTATACGAACGTTTTCCTTCAGGATTGCATAGGACACCCATGAGACAAAACTCCCGAACACCCGCTTACCATCCAGGCATTCCTCTTTTGTTTATGCCATGCCCTAGTATGTCAATAGAGAATAACACCCCTCCTCCTTGATACAGCTTTGCTTCTTCACCTCACCGCACCTTGACCACATATCGATAGGTTTGAAACGCGGCATCATTGAAACAAACGAACATTCACGCCGAGCAGTAAATTTACAAGATATTTGAAACCTGGCTATGAAACAATCAAATTATAGTTAATGTCAATATTCATGTGGTTCTCCCATCTACCCATGTTGACCGTTCATTTATAGAATCTGATGACTTTAGCCATTAATAAATTAACTGCAGAGAATGAATCTATATATACCGCTTGAATTAAATTGTTCATTCCAATTCTAATAACAATCTTAAAAAATAAGAAAGAGAAAGAAAAAGAGGCGAAGAAAATATGAACTAATTTATTCCCAAACATATTTTTTCAATTTTTTCAAAAGTAGAACAATCCGAAAATCCACAAATAAGGATACATTAAAAGGGCTTTGTGAAGTTGGGCGCAACTATAGCGACATTTCGGCATTCGACAAAATTCAACATTCAAAATATAAAAGTTCCACGAAGCTCCAACATACGACATTCATATGCGTGCTTTGCAACAACATTCCAAAAAAAGTCGCTCCAGTTAAGTCAGTTATATATAAGTCATGAATGTTGAAAATGTTGTATGTCGCAGCGCTTGCTGCCCAACATTCTGAAAGTACCGTTCCCTTTATCAGTACAAAGTTCTGAATGTCGAAATGTACGGAGACTGGCGCAACAATTCAAAAGTCACGTTCGTTTGTCAGTTTTACATAAAGTTCTGAATGTTTGAATGTCGTATGTGATGAGCTGCACAAAAGATTCAGATTTTTGAATGTTGAGTATATCGATGTCAAATGCGCAACAATTCAGAATATGTGTCGTGCTAAGTTAATTTGTAATTTTAAATGGCTGAATGTGTATGTCGGAGCTGCGCAACATTCAAAAATGTCGATCGTTTGCTCAGTTATACATAAGTTTACTGAAAATGCTGAATGTCGAGAGTCGAACTGCACAACATTCAAAATTTACCGCCTCTTAGTCAGTTAATATATAAAGTTCTGAATGTTGAATGGTCGAATGCGAGCTGCACAACATTTCAAAATCCGTTCGTTAGACGTTATTTAATAAGGTTCTGAATATTAAATGTCTTATTGTGAGCTGGAATCAGCAACATTCAAAAGTCCGTTCGTTGTCATTATATTACGTTCTGAATGTTGAAATATAGGCGAATATGGCTTGCCCTTGCGAAAATATTCAAAGGTCACAATTCAAGTTCGTCAGTCAAACATAAAAATTCTGAATGTTTGAATAGTCGTATGTCGAGCTGCCCTACAACATTTCCCAAAAAGTCCGTTTCGTTAGTTCAGTTATATAAAGTCTGAAGTGTGGAAAATCTTATATAGAGCTGCCACAACATTCTAAAGTCCATTCCGTATTATCAGCTTATACATAAGTTCTTGAATGTTTGGCAATGTCATATATGTCGTCAGATCTGCACAACATTCAAAAGTCCGTTTGCTTATCAAGTTATAATATAAGTTCTGAATGTGAATGTCGTATGTCGAGCTGCACAACATTCAGATGTCCGTTGTTTGTCAGTTATATATAGTCTTGAAATGTTGATGTAATTTATGCTTAGCAAGCATGCACACAAAATTATTTCGATCTCGAAGAAGGCCCTATAGCCTGGACCTGAACACTATATATTCCACTAGAAATGATTTTGATTTTACTTTGAATTTACTTTTGGCCTTTTATTTCGGATTATAATTAACTATACTAGCTTTATACCGTTTTTCCTCATTATGCACAATATTCAGATTCATGGAATGTTGAAAATGCCGTATGTCGAGCTGCGCAACATTTAAGATCTGTTGTCGTTTGGCCACTTATTAGTTTTGAATGTTAAATGTGTCGTAGGTCAAGCTTGTCGCAACATTCAAAAACCTTCCGCTAAACGGCTGTCGCCAACAATATTTGAATGTTGTGAATGTCGAATGTTCGTTATATCGACCAACTTCATACAAACCCCATTGAAAGTTAAAACAAAAAGCATCTTTACGCTACAAACACCATCAGCACCTTCTATTTTTATTTAGAGAAATATGGACTTATAGCTGTAGTCTTACACATAAATATAGATAATTTAGTACATCTAAACTACATCAGCAGATTTAGCCAGTTAGTAACTATTTTTTCTTAATAACTAATCTTATAAAAAAATAGATTGCATTACCCTCACGATCAGACGACATTTCATTTCAAATCGATGCCTGCGTAAGTTCCACAAGAAAACCTCTGAAACAAATTTATTAGCTCTTTACAATTAAAAATAAAACTGGCTTTACCTTTTGACCTTGATTACACGACAGATGGATGGCCCAGGTCCGGTACTGCCATGATGCGTGTATATCAATTTGAAAATGACCATCTGTCCAATCGGCAACGTTCTTCTAAATTCTAAAACAAAATTAAGTATGTGAGTTTGGACCTACCAAAAAGTGCTTCTCAGTATCAGTGAAGAACTCTAATTACGACCCGCACTAAGCCCTTTATGTGCTCAATCCTTTTTCGTTATACATCCAATACATACGTCAAATTATTGAATGTCATTCACCTATATTGGTTATTTTTATCATGGCATCAGACCCAGTTCCAACCTTGGCCAAATACGTAAACCTATAGTTCTTGTAACGCAACCAATTCCATTGGCTTAAAAAAGTATACTTTATCAAAGACAAAATTAAATATATAAACCAAATACGTACCGGTGACTGATACAAACGGCGAAATCCATGTTCATAAAGAAAGAGTCACTCCACTGGAAAGTAATTGGAATTCTGAATATCAACTAAAGCAGATCTTATGATTAAGGATAAATCAATTAGATATATGTTTATGCTATAGTTTATGGAGATATCAACAAACGGTACTTATCATAAGTAGTATCTTTTCAAATTTTGTGTATTACTTAATATAATAGATCCAATAACATAAGAAAATATTCAAGTTAAAACTTGAGTAAACATAACATAGTAAGACATCATTAGCACTGCTGACATATTCCTTTATGAACAGCTTGAAAGCGTCCGACCAAGAATACACTTTGGTGATACAATTACAGTACGGCGAAATATTTATAAAATTATTTGCATATAAGAATAACTTGCATATGAAGGTAAAACAAATGTTGTCATTTGACTAAAAGAAAAACAAAACTTTCAGCTCTGGTCACATGCCTGAATCATCTGTAAAATATTTGTTACCATTGCTGCTTTAACATAATTAACATATAATATTTTTAAGGAGATATAGTCTGAAGATTGTCTGGGTTATTGTTGTGTCGTTATGTAGCGTTAGAAAAAGACCCGGACATGATAGAAGATCATCGGTCACGCTAACGTGCGTTTGACGAAATCCAAACTGAAACTCGTACCATCTTGCCGAAAAGTGGAATTGTTCATTGAGTTTCTATTGCATGCTGCAAGGCTTCCAATAGCAAATATTACAATAAAACGCGTAATAAAACATGTACTAAACAATGTACGGTTTTCTTCGCAGTACTCCGACTTTCCTTCCAGTTGACGGACACCCTTAATCCATGAGTATAGCTCTGTTTAAAGAGGACATACTATAAATATGGCCCTTACACAAATAATTGTAGATTACAAAACGACCCAAGATCTAAAGCAAAAACGGCATTATTAACTTGCATTGTTTAATTTTTGAAAATATTCGAACTCCCTTAAAACATATTTATTTTATGATATTTTCTTTTTACAATTCAATTGTGCCCAAAAATGAGAGGTAAACATTTTCTCTTTTGCGTAAATCCTACATGGTGTCATATTTGTTTCATCATAAAGTCATGCATGCCATGCGTAAGCGTGTCACACTACAGACTAAATATCAGTTAGAGTTCAACATTGCCGAACCTACAAACATCACTAACATGTTCCATTGTTCGGTTCCACTTAGAGATCCCTAAAGCGGCCACACAAAAACTTGCACTTTTGGGCTGGGAACATTTACATACATTACAAGTATGATTGATGACTATACCTTACCAGATAATGGGTTTATAGCAAGGTCCTCCATGTGACCCATAAAAATCATAAACTGGTCACCATGTCCTTGACATTCGTCTGAAAAAACTTTTCGAATGAGTCAGTGTTGTCTTAGGGTTATCACGTACATTATCTTTTATGCTAAAAGAAAGTTCTGTCAGCTTTTACTAGTATTACCCGTATTATTTATAAAATAGGCGGTTGTATACCTTTCTAAAAAATGCTAAGCCAATTGCCTAATGACATCACTGCGTAAATGCATATTAATATGCGCAACCCGATAATGCGCATATCTGTGTTCCTGTTTTGCGTATAGGTAATTTGTTTACTTTAACATTATCACCCTCTTATTAGCCCTCGTTTTCACAGCAGCGATATACCACGGAAGCGACCAATCATTTGTAGGTGGGCGTGCACCAGAATTATTTTTGTGGCAGGTTCCAATCATGCGAAATTCAAAGACAAGTTAAGAAGTGACACGTTAAATGCATATCACATTGTAATATGGTATATACATGTAATAAATGCAATGGTCAATATTCATGTCATTATCATGAAAAGTAATATATCCCTATCATCTTATTTATACAAGCTAAGTAAAATTTCTTATTTTGAAATAAATTATTTCTTGAAAACATACATGTACATGTCTTCATTAACTTTGTTTTTTTTTCAATATAATTGGAATTTGAGGTTTTCTACATTTTATGCCGGACTGTTCGAATGTGAATTGATCTTGGTATAGATCTAGTATCAAACGACATTGTTTCGAACAGTCTTAAATAAGGCGTCCTTTTATATATTTATTTTTCTTATTTACAAAGTTCTTAAATAATGAGCGCTCCTTTATATATTTTATTTTAGGCTTAATTTAACCCAAAGTCTAAATTAATGGGATCCTTTTAATAATATTGTATTTTATCTTATTTAAACAAAGTCGGTCTAAATACATCGGGCTTTTATATATTTACATTCTTATTTAAGTATAAGCATATAAGTAATTTTTCCTTTTTCGTTTGAACAGCACAATGTTTGTTGGAAATAGGAACACGCCCGATAAAGGCAGATAGCCGCTCAATTGTAGCGATACTTATACACTTAGACAATACGTTCACGTGAAATTTCAAGGTTGAAAACATTGCCTGTTGAATAATTTATAAACTATAGAATGAATATTAAAACACGAAGAAATCGTTACAATTAACAGACACATAAACAAGGAAAGGCCATTCTTTAAAACCTTAGGTTGTTAATCGTGAAGCGTAGGCCGAATGTTAACAAGCGTACAAAGATCTATATTTTATCCGATAAATAATATATAAATAAAACATATATTATTGAATCATTAGTATTTTGATCTAGGTCAGATGATTACAAGCAAACCACTTTTATCATTCGAGATGATACAATTATATTATTCGGCGTAGATTCGCATGTCGAATGCAAATTATAGTGCGCTACTGTCAGTAAAGATGTCATGAATCTCGCAAATAATGAATTCGCGATTACGTCTAAAAATAACGCAGAGACACGAAATATTGTAAATATAATAATTAAAAAGGAAATGTACTATAAACATATAATAGGATTAAGATTCCGTACCAATATTAAGATTATGGCAATATTATAAAACTATGGAAAATTTGTGATAAACAGAGAATGCATTGCAGTAAATAGAATAGATATAAGTCTTTATCTAAAGTATTTCTTTATTCTATGAAGGCCCAACTATCTTTCTGAAAATGACTTTTATTTATTTAAATCAAAATAAATTAGACTGATAGAATTAAATTCATTTTTTTTTAACTTTGGTGATAAAAATACAAATTACTATGTTTTCGGATATAGTCAGAGAATTGCTATCACTGGAAAACCAAACGTAATAATATATCACTGCATTACATTGGAATTCATTATATATCCCACTATACCATTCCTCTTATCGCAGAATCGCACTTGTGTAGTGTGAATGAGCTTACAAGAAAACAGGAAAACTGACCAGAAAGATATCCGAAAGATACATCCCTGAAAACCCCTATCTTACCCTTGTGTTGTTACAAGGTTTCGTTGATCGCGCATGTTCTCGAGGTGCAACTTAGCCATTGTTGCACCCTAAATACAATAGGATGGCAACGAGCACATGTCTGGGCGTCCATAGTGCACCATGGTTTGTTTTATACCTATTGCCCAATCAACATTAGGCACCTCGCGCAATTGTTTGGGGCGACAGCTTGGATTCTTATAACAAACATTTTGCCCAAACCGCCAATGCACCTTTCCAGTAAGAGAGGCGCTAACACCAGAAAAGTTTAATCAACATCTTGATGGTTTGCCGAGTCCTTTTAGTTATGCGCAACGCATTCGTCCGCTGTGGTGATATAATTAGTTGCAAATGCTGACTGAATAGACGTCACATGATCAGAGTGTTGTCATGAAAACGGCCATACAGCGCGAGCTGCTACGGTATTACCTTTAGATACTTTTTTTTAATTTGATATTGTTTTCGTGTGTATGAACAGACAATTGATATATTATTTGTGACTAGGAAAGTAGAACAATTGCAAGTGAAGTCACTTTCAACTGACAATCAATTACCACGCGCCGCCAACAGTACGGTTCTGGCTGTTAAAAACGAGAAATCAAATGATAAGGTATATTTGACAGGCCATACAAGAACTAAATTAGGTTATAAAAGGTAGAATTGCCTTCAAGTATGTTTTAAAGCATCCCGCCTTTCCCTTGCCGGCCATGGCATCCTCAGCACAAAAGCCAGGCGTTTGAAAAATCACCAAAAGGGATTATCTGCCAAATCACGTGCGTTTTTCTCCGGTGCCGATTTTCTTTCACTCTTATATCCTTCCGGCAAATCCAGATGCTGAGTTGAAACTGCCGACGTTGTTTGAGCTTTTTTAAAACCGATAACAAAGATTTTTTCAAGCAAACGAAATAGCATTATACATATAAGCTTGCACGGAACAATCTAATATGAATATACCAAAAAGGAGCGGTTATCACTTTGCGGTCGTTTACGGCAAACTAGTGGCATATAGCAAAATATTTGCATAGCAGATACCTTAGGCTTCAGCTTACATTATTGTATGCTATTCACAGTATCCGAATTTTTCTGCGCTTCCTGCGAATTTTTAGGGTCAAAGGTTTAAAGTTAATGAACATTTAACATTTTCGTTTTAAAGTCCTAATTAACTAAATATATAGAATAGAGAATTTTTTATTATTATTATTCATATTGCCACTTGTAAAATATGAAGGTTTGTGAAGTCAACTGCAAGGTTCACAGTAACAGAAATCTAAAGAAAAGTAAAAAACCAGTCAAACCCAGCTGACCTAGTTAGTATTTATTACCATTTTTTTTCTAGCGTAACCAAAACTTCATATATTTGCTGAAAACTGAAGTTTTTTTCAACAATGTAATAGCTTGAATTTAATGTATTATACTCATGTGGGATCTTGATATGGCCTGCTTAAGAATGTATTAAACCATAGCTTTCATAATTTGCGGCTAGGTCACGTGTTTAAATTAGGTCATAATCAATGAATCGATAAGCATCTGTCCACTAAGCATCCTCTGATTTCCCATGTTTAAAAAAGCAGTTTTAAAATTTATTTCAGCTTGTTTTATGAGTTGTATTTTCACGTAACACCTCACTAAAGTAGCGATTATTATAAGTTTGTCTGCTGCCCCCACTGCATGATCGTAAAAAGAGCGACTAAGTTTGGAATCTTAATTTTGTGTCGTACTTAGATGTAAATCAATGTAAATTAATTTCAACCATTTGCATAGCTTAAAATTGGACGCTTTAGAGCCTTTAATAGGATTGTCATTCGCATACAACTTGAATTAAAAAGCGGTCAACATGTAAGTTGGGTGATGAGATTAATTAGGTCAATCTTCACGAAACGCGTATCGTCTAGTCAAACATATGTATCTAATGGATTTTCCATATTAAGACAAGTGTTTAAGCTAATCTCAAGCAATATCTACATTTGCAAGCATGATGTTATCATATATGAGTAAAAAAATTATCTCATTCTAATGATAGTTAATAAAGCGACTTAAACAATGCAAAATATGGAATTTTTCACACCCCCTTTGGACCCTTACAGGCCCCTAAAATTACCATGAGCGCAGGAAAAATCGGAGTATACTGAATAGCAATATACAGAACTGACCCTAAAGTATCTTCATGCAAAATATTTTGCTTATCACTGAGTGGTCGCGTTAAAACGACCAAAGTGAATTTACCCCCTCCTTTAGAGACTATGATGCGTATCTGATTGGCGCGTGCATTTCTGCTGTGAATTATTTAAGAAATGGCACAGGTTTACAATATTTATCTCATTACACCCAAATCTATGCAAACTCGTCACACGTCAACAAGCAAGAACAAACAAGAAAACACAAACAGCTATCTATACATACAAACGGAGGAAGGTGTTTCCAAAAATAATGTCATCTGAGCCTCTATTTGTGAAACATCATGCTCTATATACATGAAAACTGTCTCTAGGCTGAAATAGGATGATCAAGGGAGCATAACAAAGGTAAAAATCATCTTCGTAACCTAACTAGACGCCTGTAGCTGCCAAAAATTGCTTCTATAATGCATCCTCCATTGCACTATACGCAAATTATGACTGAGAGCAGAGCTTAATAGGGCAACAAAAACTTAACGAAATTAAAAATGAACCTTCGAAATGGCTCCCTGGTGCATACAAGATTGAGGCCAGGATAGAATTTTTACCCGCGCCGCTGATTAACTGGCTAATTATGAATTTTAAAAGTAAAAATGTTTTCTGAACAAGGTAATTATTCCTAAAATAAACCATAGATATTAATTTGGAAATATCCATATGAGATTTAAGTTCCAAAAATCAATTTTTAATAATGCAATAGGTAAAAATATTTAGAATTACAGGATTTTTCAGCACAAAATGCGCCTTGATTTCAATATAGCTAACCCTGAGTTGGAGTTGAAACAGAAGGACCCAAACTTGTTTTCTATCTAGCTGTTATATGAGAACCAAGACTTTTAATTATAGAACCACAATACCTAAACTAATATTCCCTTGCTTTTTTAATACAGTACAAAAACTTTACAAAGTTTAACACCTGCTGGTCGAAGTAAAATTATTTAGTTGGTTGCTCTCTTTAAAAATCAAAAAATAAATTAAAAAATTAAATAAAACTCCTATAAAACATCCATAGTAATCATAACAATTAGGACACACACAAAAATCAAGATTCAAAAATAACACAACATAATCAACAAATAAAAACCAAAATATATTAACCAATAATAAAAACACAAAAAAAAATTTAATCGAATAAAGACGAAAAAGAAAAATATTAATGGGCAACGATTCCAGCAAAGAAGAGAAAATGGACAACAGAAAATGCCAAGAAATTATATAATAAAATCATACATCAAAAATACTGTAATCGATAACATAAAATAAAAAAAGTTTATAAACAAAAATAAATATAATATATAAATATAATTTAGACACAATCCACAATACCTTTTATTAAAAATATAACATAAACAATCTAATTCAACACCCAAAATACCCACAATAAACACAAAACATAAAGCATAAAAAATAAATAACAAAAAGAGAAAAATATAAAAAGTACACCCTCTAACGACACACACCATCACACCCAAATCCCCTTTTTCTAACCGGAACACACAACTTCATACCACCCCCTTCAACCCCTCCCCTCTAACGGACACAAAACCAACTCACTATTTAAAAAAATAAACTTTCAACACCCCAACTCCCCACCCTTACTACAGAGACACACATCAATTTTTTCACCCATACTCAACCCACATCCCTCTACTGTACAAACTCTCGCTTCACCCCCAACCCCTCCCACTCTATGGACACACACTCACACTTCCACCCCAAAACCCCTACCCCATTCATACGGACACACACTTACTTCACACTCCCAGTCCCTTCCCCTTTACGGAACCACACACCACTTCAACCCAACCCCCTCCCACTACGAACCCAACACACTCTACTTCAACTTCAACGTCTAACCACCCTTCCCTTAAAACGAACACCACACTCAACTTCACCCCAAACCACACCATTCCCCTCTACGGACACAACAAACATTTTCTCATTCACAAACCACATCCCTCCCCTTCTATAACGAGACACAAAAATAATATATTAAAAAAAGAAAATTAACAATTAACTAAAATAAAAATAAAAAAAAGAAACGACATAAGAATAGACCACCATATTTCAAACCCTCAACCTCACTCATCCCTACGGACACAACACTCATACGTTCACAATCCAAGAAATAATATACAATCCATCCCTCTAACGGACAAACAAAATAACACTTACATTCCACCAACTCAACCCCTCCCTCTACGACACAACAACTCACTTCACACCCAAATCCCTTCCCTTACTAACGAAACCCACAACACTCATTCAACCTCTCAACCCCTCCCCTCTATTAACGGACAAACTCTTCAATTCACTCTCAACCCCCCCCCTCTTATATGAAGAACACTCTGGCATTCCACCCCACACGCCCTCCCCATTTACGAAACAAACTCTCACTATCACCCACCAATACCTCCACCATCTACGGATACATCACACTCACTATCAACCAACCCCATCCCCTCTATACGGACACAACTAACCCACTGAAACCCCCTACCCATCTCCTCTATGACACACACTCACTTCACCACCCAAATCCCCTCCTTCTACCGGACCACACCACCATTCACCCTCAAACCCCTCCCCTCTACGACAAAACTCTCACTTCCACTCTCAAAACCCCCCCCCCTTCATGAAGACACCTCTGGCCTTTCACCCCAACCCCTCCCCTGTACGGACAAACTTTCTCACTTCACCCCAATTCCCCTACCCCCTCTACGGACATAATAAATAATAACTAAAACACACTCAACTTCACCCCCTTAAATCAAAAAATAATAAAAAATAAATAATAATCAAATATTAAATTAAAAATGACAGACCCCTTTCACTTTATCCGCGAGACACACTCAACTTAAACCCCCACTAACCCACCACCCCTCTTATGACACCAACAAAACACTCACTTAAACCTTCCAATATCCCCCTTAACACCCAAATATATACAGACAAAAAATACATAATCAAAATTATAAAAACTATACACAACACAATAAAAAAAAAAAAAAATTAACATATAAGATCAAAATATATAAATTAAAATTCTAACGATACAACACTCACATCATTCACATAACATCACAACACCCCTCCCCTACTATGAACACACCACTCACTTCACCCCCAAACCCATCCCCTATCTACGATATACACACAACACACTCACCCCCAACCCCATCACCCATAATCATTACGGACACAACACCACTCAACTCCCCAACCCCCTCCCCTTATCTGGACACATACTCACTGCATTACCAAACCCCAACCCTCTATGGACCACACTTTTAACTAACTTCCTTTTGAACACACTCACAACCTCCGCTCACCCTTATAAAACGAACAACCTCACTCACCCTAACCACCTCCCCTTATATGACACATACTCACTTGCATCACCAAACCCAACCCCTCTAGGCACACCCTCACTATAACCTCCACAAACCCCTCCCATCTATGGACACACACTCAATAAACCTAACAACCCTCACCTACTATGACACACCACTCACACTCAATCCCGAACCCCCCTTTATGACCATACTCTACTGCTCTAACCCTCTACGACCACACTCAACTTCACTCCCAACCCTCCACTTATATGACACATACTCACTGGCATCCACTTAACCCCCACCCTCTATGGACACACAACTCACTTAAACTCCCCAACCCCCTCTATGGACACACACTCACTTAAACCTCCCAAATCCCTCCCCTACTAAGGATACACACTCATTTCACTTCCCAACCCCCCCTTTATGGACACAACTCACTTCATCCTAAACCCAAACCCTCTCATGAACACACCACCAACCCTCCCCTCTATGGACACACACTCACTTCATTCCAACTCCCCTTCCCCTTTATGGACACATACCACTGCATCCCAAACCCCCACCCCTCTATGGAACAATCACTCACTTACCTCCCAACCCTCCCTTTATGGACACACACAAACTCATCCCCCAAACCTACCCTCTACGGACACACACTCACTTCACTCCCTAACCCCTCCCCTTATATGGACACATACTCTCTCGCATCCCACACCCTTCCCCTCTACGGACACACCACTCACTTAACTCTTCCAACCCTCGCCTCTATGCCAACACACTCACTCACCCCAACCCCTCCTCTTCTATGGACACACCACCTCACTTAACCCTCCAACCCCTCCCCCTCCATGGACACACACTCACTTCACTCCGAAACCCCCTCCCCTTTATGGACACATACTCACTGCATCCCAAACCCAACCCCTCTACGGACACACACTCACTTAACCTCCAACCCCCTCCCCTCTATGGACACACACTCACTTCACCCAACCCCTCCCCTCTACGGACACACACTCACTTCACTCCCAACCCCTCCCCTTCTATGGACACATATTCACTGCATCCCAAACCCCCAACCCCTCTACGAATACTCACTTAACCTCCAACACTTCCCCTCTATGGACACACACTCACTTCACCCCAACACCCTCCCCTCTATGGACACACACTCACTTCACCCCAACCCCTCCCCTCTACGGACACACACTCACTTCACTCCCAACCCCGTCCCCCTTCATGGACACAATATTCACCTGCATCCAAACCCCAACCCCCTCTACGGACAAACATCACTTAACCTCTCCCCCTCCCTCTATGGATACACACTCACTTCACCCCAACCCCTCCCCTCTACGGACACACACTCACTTCACTCCCAACCCCTCCCCTTTATGGACACATACCTCACCTGCATCCCAAAACCCCCAACCCTCTACGGACACACATTCACTTAACCTCCAACCCTCCCTCTATGGACACACACCACTCACTTCACCCCAAACCCTGCCCCTCCAGGACATATTCACTGCAGTCCAAAACCCAACCCTCTACGAATACTCACTTAACCTCCCAACCCTCCACCTCTATGGACACACACTCACTTCAACCCCAACACCTCCCCTCTATGGACACACACTCACTTCACCCCAACCCCCTCCCTCTACGAACCCACACAACTCAACTTCACCCCCAACCCCCTCTCCCTTATGCACTACTCCCTAGCATCCCAAACGCCCCAACACCCTCTAAACGGACACACACTCACTTAACCTTCCAACCCCTCCCACTCTATGGAACACACCAACTCACTTCACCCCCAACCCCTCCCTCTAACGGACACCACACTCACTTCACTCCCAACCCTCCCTTTATGGACACATAGCACAACTGTCAATTCCCAACACCAACCCTTACGGACACACACCATCTACTTATCAATCCTCCCTCCCTCTTCTATGGACACACCACTCACTTCACCCAACCCTCCTCTCCTACGGACCACACTCACTTCAACCCCCCAACCCTCCCTCTACGGACGACACACACTCACTTCACTCCCAAACCCCTCCCTTTATTATGGACACATACTACACTTGCAATTCCCAAACCCCCAACCCCCTACGGAACACACACTTCTAACCTCCAACCCCTCCCTCTATGGACCACACTCTATTCCACCCCAACGCCCCTCTATACACACCACTCACAATTCACTCTCAAACACCCTCCCCTTCAGGACACATACTCACTGATCCCAAACCCCACCAACCCCCTCTATGGACACACCACAAACTCACCCTTATCACATACTCCTCCCCTCTATGACACACCACTCACATCACCCCAGACCACCTCCCCTCTACGGACACACACTCACTTACCCTCAACCTCCCTCTCTACGGACAAACACTCGCTTCACCCCCAACCCTTCCCCTAAAGACACATACTCACTGCATCCCAAACCAAACCTCTATGGACACCACACTCCACTTCACACCCAACTCCCTCCCCTCAACGGACAACAACTCACTCACTCCCAACCCCTCCCTCTTATGGACACATACTCACTGCATCACCAAACCCCAACCCCCTCTATGGAGACACACAACTCACTTAACCCTCACCCAATCCCATCTATGGACACAAACACTCACTATAACCTCCAAACCCCTCCCCTCTATCGACACACACTCACTTCATGCCAAACACCCCTACTATTCTATGGACACACCCTCATTTCAAACTCCCAACCCCACTTCGCCTTAATGGACATATACTCAGGGTGAAGAAGTGGATGTGTGCTTGTAGGAGAAGGGGTATAGGGGGTGAAGAAGTGGATGTGTGCTTATAGGAGAAGGGGAATAGGGGGTGAAGAAGTGGATGTGTACTTGTAGGAGAAGGGGTATAGGGGGTGAAGAAGGGGCTTCGGCAACAGGAACAAAGCATATAACATTGGTCAGCCTCAGGAAGTGTGACGGTGGCTCAGGCAGGTCGACGACAGAGTCAGAGGGAGTTAGTCTTACGACCAAATGTGGGTATTGTCAACCTACGGTGGTACAGATGTGCCCGTACGAACAACCTTCTACGTGAGGAGGTGATGTGATTGGACACTCGAGAAGTGATGGTCTCGAGTTACACGCACATGTAACGTGCGTGTGGAGGAACCTAATCTGCGGTCTAGGATCGAGATATTATTCGCCTGTGGAGTTTGGGAGGCATGTGCAGAGACTCTTATTGGTGTAAAACTAATTGGAACTTTCAATGAATGTGAGCGAGTGTATTAGCGAGTGTGCGAGGACTTCGTTGTTTTTTGTAGAATTTGTAAATAATAATAATGTTCTATTAAACATTTGCTAGTGTTGTTCTCTTATCCACCAACCTAACTCGTCCGCTTGTCCGACGTTACAGGGGGTGAAGAAGTGGATGTGTGCTTGTAGGAGAAGGGGTAGTGACATAAAAGTCAAAAGTGAATGTATGTTATGTCTTACCTCATGTGGCGCGCACGTGACCACCTCGAGACAATCTAGGATATGTTCGGCCTTACGACAGTACATACATCGGTAATGATCGTGAATGCCTGAAACAAAACATGGCCGTTTTAAGAATACATTACACAATACGATAAGAAATACAACTTATTGTAACATATATATATATAGAAAACAGATAAGGCATTGATCTGTGTTCTATATATATATGTTATCAGTCAAAAAAGTCCAATTAAACACTATTCATTCCAAACATTAGAACATGGATTATAATACGGGTACTTTATACACGATTTCCAAGCGCAGCTGATTTAGGACACAATTCTTAATAAACATTTAATTGTATGATACAGTAAATGTTTATTGTATAATTCGATCGGCTGTAATATTTTGTAAATGTGTTGTTACACAAAGCAAAAGAAAATGCATTTGTGGATATTATAAATAATAAAATAGGTCGAATTCAAGACACATGATATATCAAACAATTGCTTCTATAAAACGTCTAAATTTAGAATAAGACAACGGGACTCCAGGAGAGCAAGCGTTTCTGTCTTACCTGTATTGTTGCCATTTTGTGGTGTAGATACTGTTACAGCTTTCACACACTCGGGGAGTACGGACCAGCATAACAGAGTTAGCACTAGAAGGATGAATTATTATCTACAGTAGGAGCGACAGCATCATTTCCAATGGAAATAAGTATGGAATGTAAAACATTGTAATTCGACATTTAGGTAAACTGTGATCAGGCACAATAAGTGATGATCATCACAATAGACCTTGGGTAATCCCAGTGACTTCGTCCGGGTAATAATTTTTAATGTGTCTCTAGTGTATTATGAAATAAACACTCTTTAACTTTAAAAAGTAAAATCAGTGTTGGTATCAACAGTTCATTATTATCTCATCTCTACCATAAATGTATGACATATTTTATCATGAATATGTTGACCGATCGAGCCATATCGTGACCTAATTATTTTCAGACCATATCCAGAAATTGGTGCGAAGCAGCAGACAGCTTATCCGAGTGAGGAGGACTAAGAGAAGAGAGATGTATCCCCGTATTACAATGTAATTAAGTGTAGTGACGTACCTACCAAAGGTAACCAGCCTCCCCGCCTCCGCGGTCGCGCACATGTCTTTGTTTTGTCACCCAGGTACGTATCAATCATAGTGTCAGGAACTGGTTCTTATCAACGATAACTGGCGTCCAAAGGAGACACAAGTGACGTATCACACACAACCCAGATAGGCAAAACTCGGTGACAACATGATATTATATTGTTAACACACAAAACCAAAACTTCTGTACGGAAATCTACCTTTTTAAACACCTTCCTGTTCGGGTGTTTTTTGATGTACTAAATAAGTGAGATTAACACTTTTTTGTATATATTATTTTCCAAACGTTGGCTGCATAGAACCATAAAGTGTTATACATCATTGATTAGTATATCACCTGAATTTCATTTTTCCAAATATAGTTTTCACCTTTGACCTTTATAGTAGTAAAGGTCAAAGGTCAAAGATCGCCAAAATCACCTTTTTATTGAAAACAACTTCACCATTTTGCTTTTCTGGATCATTTAACGGGCGGAACAACAACACAAACTGTAAATTTATAGATTCAATGTAAACTACATATAATTCTGAAGATAATCCTATGAGATAGCCCATTAATTACGATCAACAAAATTTTGGCAAAGAGATTATCTGTGTGACCTTTGAAGAAAATAGCAGCTAAAATAGCAATATTGGCAGCAAAATCATGTATTGATTAAGTTAGTAGTTACACGTAACATAGTAAAACATTGAATTGATTAAGATATGAGTTACCTACGGTAATTGAAAAATCAAAGTAGTATAAAAATTAACATACATGTATATAATAGTAATATTATTATATATATGTACATCGGCAAGACACAAGGGAGGTAATTCATATTCTTGCACACTACTCATTGTTTTGGAGGAAACGTTTGCATTTACTCCCATTTTGTCATGAACTTGAAACATGAAAGATGATGTAACATCTTCGTCGTAAGACTTTGTTTCCATTCATATTACAGAGATATGTTTATTTTTACAAATCGATATAAAATGTATACAGTATGTACATGTATATATTAAAAGGGGAGATTACTTTTGGTATTAATTGAGACGGGGAGATTACTTTTGGTATTAATTGAGAAGGGGAGATTACTTTTGGTATTAATTGAGAAGGGGAGATTACTTTTGGTATTAATTGAGAAGCAGAAGCATTAAAGATTTTGTTGTAAGAACATTTTAATCCCGTGGGAATGTTGGAGATCTATGGGTACGATCAATTGTTATGTATATATTTGCATGAGTATACACTTCAACATATATCACAAATCATCATTATCATAGCATTGCTGAATAGTATGTCGGCTTATCTCATACACGCTACTAGAGTGGATCCAGGAATGACGGTATTTACTGGTTTTTTTTAGCCCATCATCTGATGATATTCAAATCACCTTTAGTCCGTGCTCCGCCCGTCCTTCCTTCCGTCCGTCCATCAGTTAACAATTCTTGTTACCGCTATTTCTCAGAAAGATCTAAGGGATCTTCTTGTCAATTTTTATAAGTAGGTTCCCCTAGGGCCCTAGCTCAGCATATTGCATTTTGTAACCGAACAGTCAACAAGATGGCCGACCGGCCGCCATCTTGGATTTTGATAGTTACAGTTCGAAAAGCAGCGAAAAGATCCCTCTGCCATATGTCAGACATAGACTATTCTTTTGTGGACGGCAAGATCCCTCTAGGATCTCTTGTTTCTTTGTGGGAAAGGAAGACATGTGATTAAACAGTATCGACATTCTGATAACCAGTACCTACATATGTATATCGTTAGTTGACATCTTTGTGACCGACAGGTTTCTTATTATTGTGGTAAGAGCGAGATAATGCACGGGACCATCCGAACTCTTGCCGGATGCTCTACCAATTGAGCTGCTTGGTTGTCGGCTATCGATCCGATCCAGAACCTTTACATTAGTATTATCCCCTTCCTTTTCACTCATTGCCCCCAAAGATTCCACACACAAACCGTTTTTTTATATTCGCCTTATTAGATTCCGAGACACTTCAAACACTATCCTGATGCTCTACCAATTCAATTAAGCTATATATACATATATTTCAAACAGATGAGCCGAAACTCAAGATAATAGAAACCTTGAGCAAATGGAAAAAAAATACTCTGTGTTATAAATTAAGAGGAAAAACATTCTTTTTTATGGCATGATATATATATGATAAGCAACTAGTAGTCAAGTTCTGATTTTCTGTACATGTATGAATTTGACTCAAATTCAATTCAAATCACTACATTTACGAATTAATATCAATCAAGTGTTGTATTTATCTAGATCCTAGAGAAAGCCGTATGTATTAGAAAATAGCCGCTTCCAGTTCCATAGAGCTGTGTTACCATTTATAATTACATGTACACATTAAACATTAAATCGTTTTATTTACCGTTAACCGTTTTCATATGGATGCTGTCGATCAATTGTGAGAAGGATTATTTATAAATATAATCCAAATTCTTTATATATTTCATTACAGGCTGTTATTACAAAATTGATTTGTAATCTGTTTTCTTTTTTAAAAAAACTATGTAGCAGAGTCATCCATGATATTATCTCTTCCTCCGACATCCCTTCAGTTTTCATTTGGTTGTGTAAAATAGTGGAAATGACAGATCTGACTTGTAATCAATATGACTTATATGTTTATGGAGTTATAAACATATAATCTAGATAACGACATTTTTTTAAATCCAATAACTTTCAATTTTCCAATAATATTACTATATAAATAATATCTAATTTATCTTGAAAACAGTTTATATGTTATCATCGGATTATAGGCTCTGATTCTGATACTAGAGTCAACATTTTAATGCAAACAAATTAAGAGAACATTATAAGGTATATGCATATGTACAATGTATATACACATAATTATAATGCACTCACAAAAAAAGGCGATTTGAATTTACCGACCAAAACGTGTATTACAAATAGTTCGTATGTCAATCTATTACGAATAGCTCTATATTCATCCTATCCTAAGTCTATTTCAAAACGGATCCAGAGCTCCTGTTAATTTGTGCATGAGATCTACATGTACATGTACACGTACGTACAATAGAACTATGCCTATCACGACATACGTACACTGTACACGTATTACCTACGTGTGCTGTACCTGCTACTAGTCCCGCTATTTCACACATTTTGAAGTAAACAAGTTGAAATTTATCCGTTTTACAAAATGTTTGATGATCGACTGGTTTCAACGACGTCTAAACCTAACATTAGGTGCTAAATTGAGTAAAGCTTCAAAAATTTATGAGAGTTTATTATGCATCGTTTCTATGGACACTCAAGGGACAATACTCTAGATTGATTTTGTATACATGTACAAAATTTGAAGTACTTTCACAGATGCTTTAGCTTGAGGATTTTTTTTCAGTGGTAATAACAACTTATGATTCCATCAAAAGGGAATTTCCGAGGCCGCAGCGTTAACCGTCCGAGTAATCTCGCATGCAGCATACCATAATATGAAGGGGATACTATTTTCAGATTTTAAACTAGCAAAATACATAGAGTATTTTGAATAGTTTCGTTAAATATTATATCTGTAATTTTCAGCAGCATTATATATATATCGATTTAATGTTTAACAATCAACCAATGTGCTTCTCCAGGATCATGATCATGACGTTACGGTAAACGTAAATGAAACGTAACGTCATAATGTTACACATTTGTAAGTAACGTCGCGATTTTTCGTTTGAGTAGGGTAAAGTAAAATCGCGATAATTTCATTTCAAGAAAACCAATTTTCAAATCTAAAGCTGATATGTAAAGGATTTTATCTGTGGCATTGACACACTGTATTTTCATGAAGTTATAATCTAAACTGACATATATTTTCCAGCTCTGAATACAGTATACATAAAAACGCTAATTTTTAACTAAAAACATCGCATGTGTTTTTCATTTGAGAAACTTTTCTATAAAATAAGAAAATAAAGACATATGAATAGCACCTTTTTTCTTGCTTGCAATCTAAGCTTTTCAGTGATATATGTCATAACAACACTGCGATATTTTATATTCAATTTCCGAGTGGTTTATTCACGAAAACGTTGGCATATTTAACGGCATTTTCGGCACTTTTTTATGGACATTTTTTCGACGGAAACCTACAGGGGACTAATTCTTTCTAGCAAACCAACTTGTGAAATTTATATGAACATAAAATAGAGAAATCACTGATTCCGTTGATATAAATATTTCGTTTCTACGAGGAAAATAAAGGTTAATCTGACGCCTTCGAACTTGGTCAATGACGTTATCAAAGTCATATCGGTACAAATGTACCGATGCGAACGGGAAGGTGTTAAATTACTAGAATCATCATGTAGGTTTCTATATGGCATATTGCAGTCATATTTTAGTCAACTCTGTTCACGGAGGACACGTGTACGTAGTAATTTCCCCAGTGGCTCATTACCGAAGAGTCTTAGAACGTACAATTTATATGAAGCAGTTTAGTTTTATTATTTTGAGGATGTAATCTTCTGAGGTTTCTGTCCCGTTGAAGTCTCGTTTCGCCAAAGAAGTTATGATAAATACAATTGATAAATATCTATAGCAAGTTGTCAGTTGCCAATTTTGTCAAAATACAATTCTATTCATAGTAGTTTTCTTATGCAGGGATTTTAGGAAATGGCTCATTTGACGGCTATTTTGAAATTGTGTCTATTTCTGCTTTGAGTAGAGCCACAGTTTTACCATCTGTATCATTGCGCGAGCATTTTTAGCTGTATCGACCTAATTTTTGTATCATTGCGCGAGCATTTTTAGCTGTATCGACCTAATTTTTGTATCATTGTGCGAGCATTTTTAGCTGTATCGACCTAATTTTTGCTGTAAATCTTTACTACGTTCATGTTAATTAAAAACATTGAGCATTAATGTGTGAAATGATACACGTTTGTCACTGTATTTTTACAAACAACTCATTAATAAAATTATGGTTTAATCTCTCGTGTATACGGTGAAAACGGCAAAATTCACATAAAATTTAATATTTTGACTACAAGATATCTTTGAGTGACAATAGCCAAAGACAACCAAACAAACATATGTTTTTCTTCCATTATCTTTCATGGTATGAACACCTATTTCCAAAAATCTAAAGAAAAAAGATTAATACAAGAAATGTTTAACATCTCAGAGAAGTACATCCTTAACATTTTATTAACAGCCAGGGTCATGTAAGGACGTACCAGGTTGGTTGGTGGAAGAAAGCCGGAGTACCCGGAGACAAACTGACCAGCATCAGTACCTGGCACCTGTCCCACATGGGAACCGAACCCGCATCCTACAGGTGGAGGATTGTGATAACATGTCGGGACATCTTAACCACTCGATAACCGCGGCCCCAACCAACCCATTTTTTGACAATTATATCCAAACGTTTCCATATTAGTTTAATTGAATAGCAATACAATACGACTTATCACATACTGTTTGTAAAATCATTAGTTGTAAAATACTACACGAAGCCTATTACTACCAGCCTACGCCATTGCTATTGCCATGAGGATATATATATATAACAAATCTAGCTATATAGCATTTGGTAGATAAACTTAGGGTAAGATCATATCCGAACGAAAAAGCGGGCAAAATAACCGAAACAAATTAATTTTGACCAACAAAATTCCCTACAATATAATTTAGTCTAGTTATTTCGAAATGATTTTAAAGTTATTAAACATCAATGTTTGTTTTATAACCACACATTTTCTGGCCACATTTAAACTAAATATCAATTTGCTGTGTAATTGGTAGCAGAAAATTAAAATATTGCTAAACAAATAAACATTGCTAAATACAGAGAAAATGCCTACATAATCTCAACTATGCCAGCATTTATGGCTGAATAAACTTGATTTGTTAGTTAAATGTTTAACTCAGATTCTATAAATCACACTACATGGTTGTTCTCGGACTTTATTCAGGAATCTTGTGAATAGAAAATGTGAATTTATGCAAGCACTATTGGAACATCCATAAATCTTTGAACAACATCTTTGAACAACAAAGATTAACGACTTTAATGAAGCCTTTCGATAAAAGCTAATATAAATAGATCATACTTTTGATGTAGGCAATTGTTCAATCTTGGCAATCTTGAAATGATGCAAATGTTCCATAACTTTGTTTTTAGAGGTCTCCATCAGTTATGTGATCAGGTACTAGTGTTACTGGCAAAGTATTTTACATGGGACAAAATATGACCGTGAAATGTTCTTTGTCTTACAGATTCATAACCTTGTGTTGGTGTCCTAACACATTGTGAGCCATGCGGTTGTCATTATCAAAGTAAACAATTAAAAGTATAATTGCTACAGAAATAGGTGTTGTTTTATATTAATATGGATTTTTCGTTATTGTTTATTTTTCAACGCATTTTTAAAAATACACAATGTAAAACAATATTGCAACAATCATTCATTACCATCATTACCACCATCATCCTCGTAATCATTATATTTTCAGAGATAAAACATATTACCATCATCTATATCATAATAATCATATATTGATTTTCTTTATCATCATCATCATCATCATCATCATCATCATCATTGTTACCGATAAGTAACGGTAATTTAGTAAAATTCCGGTTTCGTCCCGGTACCCGGTCGGTGATTAGTAACGCCGCGGGGTAGTGACGTGTGAATATTATGGGATGGACGGCATGGCGTAACAGGAAAACAACGCTGAGAAGAGTAAAGATGGAGTTTGATAAGCTTCCTAACTATGGGACATAATCGTTGGTGCACAGGTTATTTGTACCTATAAGGCACAAACTGTTGACAACATCTAGTAATGAAGTAACACAGGTAGGCTCGTTATATTTGAATATTGATGTCGGTATTGGCCAAGCATTGTTGGCAGCCTGCGGTATGTACTACCTGGAATGTTACGGCGAACTGATCAATAAATGTGTGCTTTTAGCGTTACATACCTTGTGCGTTATATATATGTGTATGCTGTGTAATCACTGGCGACTAATGGTCCACCACAATCATCATCAAAATCATTATTGTTTATCATTATCATTATCATCATATCTTTATAAAATAAACATCCTCATCCTCATCAACATTTTAAAGTTATTATTTAAACAACTTTCCCCAATCAAAAATAAACACATGAAATATAATAATAAAACCCCCAAAACAAAATTAAATCAACCAACAACTTCCAGCAAAAAGAATTTAACAAACAAAATAAAATATCATGCAGCTTTTTTTATTTACTTGTAAGAGGTTTTCTCTTGATAATTCAGTATCAATTATAATGTAATTTGTTTTTAAAACAAACTGTATCACAGTTTTAAATTGTTAACATCTGGGAACGATTTACTTATAAATCGACATCAACTATATTGTTTTTTTTTTTTTTTTTTTTTTTT
>SAYR01076073.1:44466-63285 GCA_004382745.1 Argopecten irradians irradians | reverse complement strand
TGTTACACTACGGATCAAAAGTGGTGATAAAGTTGCGGGCAGCATGCTGTTACATCTAATCACTGCTCCTCTATCCGACTCCCGGATACTGCCTCCATTTTCTCTGCGGAAAGCATGTTGCTTATCGGTCTGGCGCTTGACCCATATCGAAGAACACCGCCATTTGAAAAGCAATCATCTGTGCAGACTCTCTTTCGGTTTCTTCAGGCTTTTGAAATCAAGAAGTCCTAGAAATACTCTAATCCCAAAATCTTTTTATCGAACATTCGATATTCTTCTAAAACTCAAAATTACTTATCTCTGGATTCCCAAGTCATGTGGTATAAAGGGGAATGAACAGGCTGATAAAGCAGCTAAGACTGTCTTCGGCCTAGCACAAAACAGATTTGAAACTACCATTACACGACATCAAACCTTCAATCAGTCAGCCATCAAACACCATTGGCAACAACAGGTGGTCTACCGAAACACCACATAAACTGCTTTAAAAATTCAACCTACACTTAATCCTAAACTGATCCAGTTGGAAGAGACCGTCCAGAGAGGAAGTTGGTTCTCTCCCTTTATCGGCTCCGAACTGGACACACATATTTACAATTCCTATCTATTGAGAGGGGAGGATTCCTCCAAAATGCCATGCATGTGATTCTCCCTCCAGTGCGAGCATTATTTTACTTGCATTGTATTGATAAACACATAACGAGATAAATACTACGATGTCTCCGACATGTCACCTTTGTTTCATGCGTGAGACATAATCGTATTTTTAATTAATCTCAAAGGAGATCGGTATTTTAAGCAAAAATATGAACGTTTGTCTCATCATACATCGTATCAAACTCAACATTTCATCGTTTCATCAAACAATTGATGCATGAGTTTCTCATGTGTTTTAGCCAAATTTATTTTTATCCCATGCAAACCTCTTTTTTATCAAAATTAACTTTACAAAATCTGTGTTTTAGTCCTTACTTGATTTATTTCTTTTTTAACCCCCCCCTGGGGGAAAACCTTTTTTATCCTGATATTTAATGCATGAACTTGTAGTTTGGCCCTACAATGACCTTAGTTGATCGATGGGCCGTAAAACTCTAACAAACAAACAAACAAAATCATCATTCTCTCTCAATGAGTAAACATCATCAACATTAGTAATTGCATTCTCCAGATGTCATTGTTGACTAACTTATAACATATCGTATGGAAAAGGCATAAATTTACCGAAAGCATAATTATAAGAATTAAGCATAAAAATGTCCATAATATGGAAAGGCATCCAAAAAGATCAGCATTTATAAACAAACATCAATAGTATCATTAGATTTACTCCCAGAGAGAGGGATATTGGCACCCATTCATTGAATGTATCTAGCATCTATGTGGTCATTGGAAAGAGGCTCTTTTCTCTGGCTTTTCCCTCTAAATCTTTCTTTGAGCATGCACATTTCGTAATTGAAATAAAAGATTATATACAGGGAAACTACATGACTCAACAAAGTGGCAATCATTTCAATTATTCGAAATCCAATGATTAATTGCTAATTTATATAAACTAAACATTTCAGATTGAAAAATTCAATTGAGAGGATATCTACAGTAAATTCATGGATTGAATGTGCTAATAAATTCGTTATATAAGTGATACAGTTTCATATCCAGATGGGGGCCTATGGCCATCTTCATTTTTGGATAGTCAAAGATTGCAAATTTGCATAATTACGAGTAGGAAGAAAGGGGAATTTGGGACTGATTCCTGTATGCCACTTTCTGCTTTAAAAAGCAATAATATATTGTTTATGGAGCAAGGTACAGGGACGATTGACCAAAAGACAATTTCAAATAACTCATCAAGCCCCAATGATGTTTGAATTAATAGTTAAACACATGATACGTATATATTGATGTATGAAACCTGAATCTGAACCTGCAGGAATTCCGAACAAAGCAGATCCAGCAATGACACAGATACAAACTTCTGAAACTATGTGTAAAATTTGTTTTGAAGGGGGACAATCAATAATCTTTATCATATATTTAAAAGGCATACTGCTCAAAATTAAAGATCATTAAATAGTATCACATATTTATCCAAAAGGCATTCAATGACCTTAGTTAAATATTCAAATGACTCAAGAAACTAACATGTCATATGTCAAATATCAAATTTCTCTTCTAGCTTTTCAGAACTGAGAATGATATGAGCTAGTTATATAGCTAACTAATGGAAATAAAAAAAAACTTTAAAAAAAATACAAAACAGGCTAGGTTCGTCTTTTAATTATATAATGTTAATCACAAATTTGTTATTAAAACCTGATGAAAGTCACAGACATATCTTTATAATCACACAAGTTGTTAAAACCTGGTGAAATCTTAAGTTACAGAATATCCTTATATTCACACAAGTGTTAAACCTGTTGAAATCTTAAGTCACGACATATCTTATAATCATTACAAAGTGTTAAAAACCTGGGAATCTTAAGTACAGACATATCTTATAATTGAAACAAGTTTAAAACTTGGTGAAATCTTAAGTCACTACAGACATATCTTATAATCACACAAGTGTTAAAAACTTGGTGAAATCGTAAGTCACAGATATTCTATAATCATACAAGTGTTAAAACCTTGGTGAAATCTTTAGTCACAGAAATATCTTATATCACACAAGTGTTTAAAACTCGGTGAAAATCTTAAGTCAAAGACATATCTTTATATTCACACAAGTGTTAAACCTGGTGAAATCTTCAGTCACAGACATATCTTATATTCACACAAGTGTTATTTATTTACACCTGGTGAAATCTTAAGTCACAGACAATCTTTACAATAAAATTTGGATTTGGACTTTGTATATTTTTTCCATTTTAAATGGTTTGTAAGCCCTGCACACTTCCTATGTAGCCACAAATCACATCCATCACACGAAATCCACTCCATTCCAGGCTTGTCCCCCTTCAAACCAAAATTTTACACATAGTTTCCGAAGTTTGTAATGTGTCAGTGCTGGATTCCATGCTTGTTCCTGCAGGTTCAGGTTCAGGTTCAGGTTCATCATTCACATTGTGAGTACTTGCTCCCAGCCGTTCAAGTTCGGCGTTCATTCCAGGCTCAGGTTGAGTGCTAGATTCCATGTCAATGAATTCTGGATGGGGTACAGAATGTAGACTTTCCGAGGTTATGCTTTCATTTAGTGTTTTCACTATTTTTCCCTTTTTGTCCTTTGCCAAATATTTGCTGCTGTAGGCTTTTGACAAACTCACTAACTGTTTCCTTGTCATTGAATTCAGGAATGTTTTGTCCTTTAATATCAGTCCTTTCAGGAGATTATGGGAAACAATTTTCCCTTCTCGACTTATCTTCAAGCAGGAGCTTATAGTCCACAGTAGTTTGTGATGCATTTTTTTTGGTCCTGACTTGTATTTGCTTCCTGTGAGCCATTTTTTTCTCGACAGAGAGTGCCTGGAGGAAATCCTTTCTGAATTGGTTTAAAAGTACCGGAGAAACTTTTCTTAATAAGCTCTGAGTAACTTTCCAACAACAGCAGTGATTGTCTGGCAAATCCTCTAAGGCTGTTTACAGATGAGTCTGAATGATAAATCCAACATTGGTACATAGATATGCATCGGGTAAATAAGTCAAATATCTCTGACGACTCAGCATAACTGTCACACAATGTTGATAAAGTTGGTCGCCATGTATTGTCACATTTCTAGTTACTAGCAGATCAAGACATTTCTGGCAAACTGACATGAAAAACGAGAACACAGTATCTGACACATTTGTCAGACCTCTAGAGAGGTGTTGTTTCCTTGCAGTTTCCAGCAGGGTTTCTGGACATGCTGAAGTTTCTTGTAAGCCTCGTTCACTCATGCGCATGCTGTCTAGCAGTCTGATTATTGCCTTGGACTCCTGGTATGCTTGTTGAGATTCAGGTGATGTTCTATAACAGTTAGTGTACTGTGTTTTCACATATTTGTATCGAAGTTTAGCCACACAAAAGCCACTTACATATCTCACTTTTCCCAAACTGCTTTCTGTGAGAAACCTAGTGCTGCCTACACTTCCACAAACCTCATACAGTCTCTCTTTTTGCTGTAGCAAAACTTTCGGCAGCAACATGAAGGTCTGCTAACAAATTGTGACCTGACACTTTAGTTGGATACATTGGATTGAAAAGTTCACAAAACAAAAACATAGCATCCAACTTTCATTTGCTCAGATGTACAATGTTCATGACATTTTGTATAAAAACTCAGCTAATTTTGGACCTTTTGACAGGTTCTGCGGTCTTTTGTCACTTATTTCAAGAAGTTTGTATCGCAGATCACCAATGCAGAAACTGCTTTGAAACAAAACCCCTCCGTTTTGTGGCACTGCTCTTCACTTAAGAGTTGATTCAAATGACCGAGTTGTTTCTGCCGTGTATTGGAGGTGTGATTTACATTCTCTGTAATTAATGATCGGAGTTCGGTCTTGCAATCAAACCCTTGTGGTATGACACATGTCTTGTCTGTAGAAATTTTACGTATCACATTGTCAAAATCCTCATCAAAGACATCCTCATCATCTTCCTCTGTCATTTCCTGTGCTGTATCAACATCTCTGTCACCACCAGTAAAACACAATAAATCCATATCTTCGATGTCTTTCAGTGAAAACACGAGTGGGTTCAGCGGTTTTGACATTCTGTAATATATATAAAACAAAGTTAATATAAACTGACAGAAACCATAATCCAATTATAAAATATAAAATTGAAATACAGGACACATACTGGATTTACTGAAATCATTAAACATACATGTATACATGTGATCAAATTACATTCACAAATTTTATGTTGATTTAGCATCAATATGATGCATTAACAGGGTGTTACATATAAACTAAAATAACATACGTTTAATTGAAAGTAACATAATTCCCTGTGGATACAACATGCAATCTTTTTTATAATCAAATTCACTTTTTGTACCTTGTATCTAATGGTTTATTATAACCATATAATTAATATTTTCTCTATTTTGTACTTTAAGTGTTACTATTGAGAGCTCAGGTTTGAACATTGGCAAAGAAATACCAACTGAACAGCTGTATCAGCAATTTAAGTTAGAAGTTGATTGATTCAGAGTGCGATACTGATCATGAAAACTGTGATAATTCCCTATTTTCAAAGTATGTGTTGTCTATTTTCCCCAATGTGAAAATCAAGAGACGTAATAAGGACCAAAAGCAAATAAAACTGTTTCACGGGATTTCTTTAAAGACTGAAAATGCTGACTTGAACAATATATCACATCTACCAATCAACTTGATAGAACTAAAGGAAGTAATTCCAACTTCATGCAGTACAGTAAAAATAAACAATCAAGATTTGATATGTGAAATCGACACAAATTACTTGTCAAATGGACATGATGTTAAGAAAACAATAACATTTCTTGGAAACTCCCATTGGAAACTGGAAATAGCTAAAAAGTGTATTGATTTAGAATCACTTCGAATAAGCGACACATACAAATGTACTCATGAAAGTGTAAGTCTTGTATTTGAAACAGTTCGAAAATTATCCGTTTGTCAAGGCATTACTGTGAAGCAATCCATTACTTGTAGTAGATACCATGTTTTAGAGAATTGGACAGATGTAACTGAGAAAAAAGACACAAGAAAAATTAGGTCCTTATTATGTTTACGCGCTGTGTCTTTCATCTCATTATCGGATGGATGCCGAATGTGTAAAAAAATGACTTTTGGACAAGTACAGGAAAGAACTGAAAAAAGTAAAGAAAACCCGTCAATGGAAACTACGTACACACAGCATGCAAAGGGAAAGAATGTTATCAATGTATCTAAGGAAGATTTTCGGAAGCTTTATACCAAAGCACCATGGATGAAATGCTTGACTTCTTCTAAGCCAATCCCAACAATTGTGGGAGAGATCCAAAGGGCAGACGATGGAACAAGATTATTTAACTCTCAACTTGCCTTCAATTGTACAACCGTACACCATATGGCTATATTTCCATTACGTAAACAGTAGAACTGCTCGTTCCTACAAAGTCCCTCCTTACTGGTTTGTATAAAATTCTGTACATCAAAAAGTTGGATTCCAAAAGAAAATGTTTGAGTGGATGCACCAGGAAGCAAAACGGCTCGAGATTCCGAAAGAAGGATGGATTGGTGGTGTAATTATTGACGAAATGGCCATACAAGAAGATCTTCAGATAATGAAAAATGGAGATGCTGTTGAACTGGAAGGATTTGTTGACCTTGGTCCTGAAGGAAACACATGTAAAACATTACGAACTGGGAAAAATGAAAAACAACTTGGTAATCATGTCTTACAATTTGTTTTTGTTGGACTTAGTGGATTCCGTTTTCCATTCGCTCATTTCTTGTCCAATCAAGTACAAGCTACAGAGCTACATACACTTTTTTGGGAATCAATAGACAATCTTCAAATGTATGGCTTTGATGTAGTTTTCACGTGTATGGATGGTGCGTCAAGCAACCGATCATTTCTCCATATCAATATAGGATTGGAGGATACTTTTGACAAAAGTATGTCTGTACCAAATCCCTGTGACATGGATGAGACAGTAATTTTTATGATGGATTACTCTCACTGCATGAAAAAAAATCCGGAACAACTTACTGAAAAGTGGCATACAGAAAGGATGTACGCGTCACCTAACCTTACCCAATAATGACATTATTCAGTGGCAAATGTGGGTTGACTGCTACCATTGGGACCAACAAAATGCACTTCAAATCCATCGACATCTAACAAATGAACATATATTCCCTCCGCAACAATCTAAAATGAGGAATCATCTAGCGGAAGGTGTTTTGAATGATGACATGTTAAATCTGTTCCAGATCTATCAAAGTGCACTTGGTGGAAAAGGTGCTGTACTAAATGGCGTCATCCAGCTTCTTCAAAACACTTCAAAGATGATATCAATATTTCGGGACATCAGGCCTATTACAAATGTGGATGATGACCGACTAAAACAACTTCAAGAAGTGCAAAGTTGGTTTGTAGAATGGAAAAACGGCATAAAAAGTTCGTCAATGTCTAACAAGGAGAAAGATTCCTGTTTGATGTCTTATCAGTGTTTGGAGGATTTATCTTCATGCATTATGGGATTTATTGAATTGTGTGTTAAAGTAGTGGGTCTGAAAAATGAGCATGTATCCATTGTCCCTGCTTTAATAAACTCTGATGTGATTGAAAATGAATTTAACCAGCAGAGATCAACATATAATGGGGCAAATACTAATCCAAATTCTGTTCAATACCGAAAGTCGTTGAATAGCATCATACTTGGACAATCTGCAATCTCAAAGAAGGCAAATGCAGGAAAGTGCAAGACATGTACAGTGCCATATACATTTGAGAATCCATGCCCACTGAGGCAAAAGAGGAAAACAGAAGGAAATTTACACAAATTAGTTAAAAAAATCAAAGTCATCAGATTTTAGACAGAGTAAGTATGGGGAGTTGACATTACATAGGGTATCGGTATTTGATGTTCTAGTTATATCAGTACTAATACAAGAATTCCATGGAAGTGGATGTGTCGCCTGCACAGCATCACAAAAAATAGTTAATTACAGTTGAAAATATTGTTAATAATTAGGTGAAGTTATCAAGTCCCGTAACTCTTGCAAATATTGATTGATTTTGACCAGTATCGAACCCATCTAAAATCTCATTGATATAAAGCATACACTAAATTTGGTTGAAATTGGACAAAAAAAACTAAGTTTATCGAGTGGAAACCATGTTTTGACGATTTTAAAGTCCCGTAACTCTTGCAAATATTGACAGATTTTACTCATCCGAGATCTCCGACGCCGACTGAGTGATACCTAAGTGTCGCCCTTGCATTGCAGGCGACACAAAAACCTGCACTTGAAATTATTCTTTTTAATGATAGTGAAGTCTATATCTACCTATGTGTCATCCTGTCTAATTCATTATTATTTTTAATTTAGTGCTTCTGTTGTGATGTAAATGAAGTATATTATTTCATTATCCATGAAACATACCAAACTAATTCAATTAAGCCTAGGATTTTCTATTAATATTCCCCAGTAATCAAGTGCATATTGTGTTGTATCAGTTGTTATCATCGTTCATTTTTATAATCGTTTGGTGATATTTCAGTAACCTGTATATTAAGACACCTGTCTAATAAGACACTTTTTTGTCTGTCACTTGGCATAGGTTTAACTGCACTGGTTAAAGTAATGTACACATTTGATATGCATTATGTCTAATCACTGCCTATTACAGCGTAATTATATGGCATTTCCATTGTTAACTTATAGCAATTTAACATGATCTGGAAAGCTGACAATATACGATGATCCAGGTGACATCCGCTTTAGAAAAGTAACACCATACTTCTAGTCGTTTATGTCCCTTCCTAGCAGGTTTTGTTCAAATATAATCCAATTATTTCACAACACATCTAATTTTTGTTGACAAGATGTTATTTAGTCAAAAGGATTGTATAACAGGCAAAGCCTATATAAATTCTTCCCTTAATTATCTCATACTTCTTTCCTTGTTAACTGCCTTAAACCCACATTTATTTCTGGTCACATTTAATTATTTCTGGTCACATTTAAATGTATATTTGTTTCCATTATGTGTACCTTTCTGTTTGACAACACAGTTTGGTCTCTTCCTTTGAAGGACTGGTCATATGTCTGTCAATACATGCAGGAGGTGTAGGACAGGAATCAGGACTGAAGTTGATCACTCGAAGACCCTCTTTTGTTGTTGCTCGTCCAATTGCCACTCCGAGTTGGCCAGGCAAAAAAATTTGCCTACAATCTACTTCAACTCTGCAATGAAAATTCATAATAAGTTACATCCATAGAATTGAGATGCACCAAGATATATCAATAAAGTTTCATAAAGCAATCCAATAAAATATATTTGTATCTAGTAGTAGTATACATAAACACATAGCTCATAGAATCATGTTTTTTATCATTGTTATAGGAACAAACAATCATGCTTTTACGTTTAACTGTTACACATACACACATAGATTGAAAATTGTCAACATTAAATCTTATGTTAAATTGTTATATTTCATTTGTGAATTTACATGATAACCCTCTGATAGGTTGTATTTGTACTTTGAAAATTATCTGATACGTTGTATTTGTACTTTGAAAATTATCTTATACATATACCTTGGTAGTGTCATTCCCTGGGCTTTGTGAATAGTCAATGCAAATGCCGGCTTTATTGGTATCTGTACCCTCTCTGCAACGTTTTCATTCCTGTCTGGAGAATACACTGAAAATCAAGATACATGTAATAATTAATGTACATGTGTTTACATGGTATATACAGTAAAACCTGCATGGTCTTAATAGGAAAGTGGTCTTTATACATTCAAGCATGCTGCATTACTCTGGTGATTTTATATTAAAGTGTGATAAAATTTGCCATTTGGAAATTATATACACAGGTTGTTTTTAAAAAGAGGTGGTCGCTAAGACAGGTTGTATATATGAATCAATACAGTGTACCATAAAATCTTTTCAACTTCAATAGTATCTATGAATGTGTACCTGTGTGAACGTGTAAACAAAGCCCCCGTATAAATAAATGTCAATAATAATACAATTTCTGTTTTGTTGGAGTATTTCCATGTTTATATATTTATCAATTAAAATCAGGGCATCCAGTAGACCCTTGAGAGTCGCACCCAAAAATTAGGTTTGGAGCACAATGTCTATTTGTCACATATATATGATTCAGATTTCTGAGAAATTATGATTTGACCCCTGAGTCTGCTTAAAATCAAGGGTCAACTGGATGCCTTGAAAAGAACTTTAATACAATGTGAAGTAACTAGCCTACATATAACTTACCAGAAAATGCCACTCTGTCCAGCTGTGTAGTGACATCTATAGTTGGAAAATGAACAACTGGACCGGAACTCTCACATCTCACAACAGTCCCTAGAAGACCATTCACCAGCTTATTAGACAGATTCCGAAGTAAGATGACAGGACACCCGCACTTTAACCAAAGAGTAGCTGGTGCTAGTATACGAGAAAGATATTTGATATGTCCACTTTCTTTAGCCGTGTATTGGAATACCTCTACCGGGATGGTTTAACAGGCACTTTCTGTTGAAATCATCAACTAAATAGTTAGTTGAAAACAGTTTGATATCATGCACATCTGTTTTACTTTCCTGTAGAGGGTGGTGTAGAGATGACATGTAGGAAACAGTATGTGGTGATAACTCACCCCTGGCCACTTCATTTATAACATTTATCAACTCGGGGTCATCTTTGTCGCTTGTAAACCTGTTTTAAGATATGTTTGTGAAACACCTGATTGAAAATGTCACTTTCAAAGCAAAACTTCCCACTGTCATTATACAGTTGATTTTGTACTGGAGGAAGCTGATAAAAATCACCAGTGAATATCACTTGCATTCCACCAAACAAATACTTATCGTTTTTCATGGAACATATCTCCTCCAACTGTTCAAAGAGTTTTAAACTCAACATTGACACCTCGTCTACGATTAATGTGTCTGTCAACAATATATTATCATACACAGGTTTAAAATTACTCTTACTTTTTATTAAGTTGCAAATGTCGCTTGAATTAAACCTTCCGTCCTGTATTCCTGACCAACGGTGAATTGTTGTTGCTCGACATCGAGGTGGGAAATGGGTGCAGGCGAGACCTGTTGTGCATGTTACACTGACACGTTTCCCTAATTGAGTAAGTTCGTCAAAGATCTTTGTGACAAGAAACGATTTCCCCGTTCCAGCCTGTCCTCCGATGAAACAATTGTGTCCATTTCTAACAGAGTCCAATATAGTTTGCTGTTCCAACGTCAACATATTGAAAAGAGTGAAATTAACAATACACGTATTAAGTCACCATGATTATTCTTTGCATAAACACGAACAAATTAATAGGTAGAGATCGCGATGTTCTCACTCTTCACTAATAACCAGATACAGGTAACTGACTAACGTTAAGTCACCATGATATGTTGTAAACAAGCAAATTTCTCACACGATCTTCACTTATGTATGAATATTAAGTCACCATGATCAATCTTGTGCATCAAAACACGAACAATAAAATGACAATTTTGTCACTCGATCTTCTCTGCTGTATAAATTAAGTCACCATGATCATCTTCTGCATCAAAACAAACAAAAACAATGGCGATTTTCTCTCTCTCGTCACTTCTCTACTCGGAACATTGTTTACTTACCGTGTTGGTTCGGCAGTGGCGTAAGCGCCGGAGGAGTTCCGAACATGTCGCCGACCAATGAGAGACCGCGTATCATTACCGAAAAAAAGATAAAGGTCAAAGAACATGGCCGCTGTTGACTTGAGAATTAATGACCCGCAAAGTTTTTGCCCGTGAACAGCCAATGGTAGCGGTAGAATGAGAACACTACATGGTAGGTGGACATGTGTTTGTATTTGTACGAGTCTGACAATTTCGTTTTCGTCTGTCGAAGCGTAAATAAAGCTGTACTCAATGGGGAGATGAGCCGACGAGGCCATGTACACCAAATGTCTACCTAACGTTTTTCGATGCGAATGCAATATTCTGCTTGGTGTAGTAAAAAATAGGACATGCTGAGTTTTATTGCTTGTATTGCTGAAAAGATTATAGCTTGATCTTCAAATAGAGCCATGGATGAAAAAAATCGAAGACGATTTGTGGCCAGAAGATAATTTTTAACAAGCGACGGTATAATTTTGAGAAAAGTTGAGTTAGTCACCTTGTTTGTATTAAGGACATGTGTATTGGCCGAACTTTCAAATCTTATTTCTGAGTCGCAGGAACTAGCCTACCACCTGTGATCCAACGTAGTGATTAACAGAATCTTACATGGGTCTGTTAAAATGAGAGATCTCAATGTGATTTTACATCATTTTTATTTTCCAAAATCCTTGGGTTCCATATAAACTTCAGACTTCCCAGAAGAAGGTGAAAATCTACAAATACAACAAACTTATTGTCAGTAAGTCTTCCATAAAATTGTACACAATAACAAAATCTTAATTATAAGAAATTGCCAATGTATAAATTTGCCAACACGTGCCTTTGGTTGCCTTTCTATGTTAAATAGCCTATCATTGCCTAATGTAATCTCATATCGTTACATAAATTCTGTTCATATTGTAATACATAATCACAAATCATTAAATAAAACTAAACTGCTATTGTTAAAACAACATAGATATGCTTTGACATCAATATTCTAGCACTACATAGTGTAACTTTGTTTGTTTGTTTGTTTGATTAATTAACGTCCTATTAACAGCTATGGTCATGTAAGGACGGCCTCCCATGTATGCTGTGTGTTGCGTGTATGTTGTGCGAGGTGCGTGTTTTGGGAGACTGCGGTATATTCGTGTTGTGTCTTCCTGTATAGTGGAACTGTTGCCCTTTTTATAGTGCTATATCACTGAAGCATGCCGCCGAAGACACCAGGCAACACACCCCACCCGGTCACATGTAACAATAATACCGTTACATCATTCTGTTTGGAGCCATTTAAAAACGATAAATCCACTTAATGCTGCCTGGGAATTCTTATGGATATTGGAAGATACTAAATTTATGTATATTCACTAAATACGAGTTGTCATATATCATAGAATAAACTCTAATTACTCTTTCGGGTCATCCATATAACAGTTCTAAAAATAGCACATACGCTGGATTGGCGTATTTATTAAATATCTGTAAAGTTATAATAACCAGGTTCATACACTGTTATATCGTAGCTAAAACCCGTTTCTAGTAGCTTACAACACAACGTGACATCATCATGGAGGTTTCCATCTTGTATTCAGTTTATTACAATGCACATGCTCAGACATACAAGCGTGTAGTGATACAGATTAACAGACTTACTAAAGTCCGAGTTATACAAATAACACTGTGTACCGTATTTACTACATTCCTCCCCTCTATTTAAAAAGTCAGTCTTTAAATGTCTATAATTTCACCATTAATTATTATAGGGGATATTTAGAGTATTTTTCTTTAAAGATACACAGTAAATTATAGACTTTAAATTTACTCATTTCTTTTAAATCATAAATGTCAATGTCAGTTTCTCAATTATACGACACTGTAGATGGATTTTTAAAACACTCATTTTTAACTTTATGAAATGAAATAAAAGACTTTAACAGTATAACATTGTCATTTTGTCATTAGAAAAATTAAACAAAACTGAAACATTATAGAACCCAGGGGTTCTTAAGAGTCTGCACGGGGAGTTATTATGTCCCCAGAGCACAGTGCAGCTCTGACCTATACCTAGCTACAAATCTAAACGCGATGGAGCTTTCCTTCGTCGAGCTGGGTTTCGTCTCGGAGATGGTGCTGACACAGTCTTGCCCGAGGACACAGCCACAGGATTTTCCAACGGTGGAGGAGGCGTCGCGACATCGGATGGAGGTTGGATAGGGACTGTTTCTGGGGCCTTCGGTGTGATTGGTATTAGTAATTTGGGTGGTAAGTCAACAACGAGTTCAGGGATGGGTAATTTCCTTTTGATGATTTGATCGGTATGTCTCCGCCACACCGCTCCATTACCAACATTTACTCGGTACGAAAGTGGACCTGTTTTCGATTCGATAGTTACTGGGATCCACTTTTCCTTTTGTCGATAATCACGTACATTTACCGTTTCTCCTTTGCTGAATTGTCGAGACGACTGATTTTCGTTTATCATCTTCTCCTGTTTATTACGAACTGTACGACTCGTGCTCGGTCGGATAAGACTCAGGCGTGTTTGTAATGATCTTCCCATGAACAAATGCGCCGGGGTTTCGTTCGTTGTCGCATGTGGTGTCGATCTGTAGGCTAGTAGGAAATTACATAGTCTTTTATTTAACGTTCCTCCGTCCTTCCGCGATGCTTTCATGGCCTGTTTGAACATTTGAACTAGTCGTTCCGCTAAACCGTTGGTACGGGGGTGGTATGGTGCGGATGTAGTGTGACGTATACCGTTGTATTTCATGAAGTGTTGAAATTCGTCAGATACAAATTGTGGGCCGTTGTCCGAAACTATACATTCGGGTAAGCCGTTGCTGGAGAACACTTCACGCATAACTTCGATCGTTTTCGATGCCATCGTCGTTGACATTGGTATTATTTCAGGCCATTTAGAATGAGCGTCCACCATGAGGAGGAACATGGACCCTTCGAAAGGTCCGGCGAAGTCGACATGGACTCGCTGCCATGGTAGTTGTGGCCATTCCCATGGGTGCACAGGTGCGGCGTTCGGGCTACTTTTGTGCATCACACACCCATGACACTTTTTAGCTTGTGTTTCTAAGTCACTGTCTATTCCTGGCCACCAGACGTAGCTCCTGGCTAGCGCCTTCATCTTGCTCGCACCAAGATGACCTTCATGTATTTGATCCATGACAGAGATTTTCGGGAATTATTACACGTATCCCCCACATCAAACATCTGTCGTGTAACGATAGTTCCGTTTTACGGTTAGCATAGGCAGCTATGTCGGGGTCTGCCTTCACATCAATATTCCAACCGTTTAATGTCATTTCATAGACTTTCGACAATACTGGGTCTCTCCTTGTACTTTGTCGCACTTCCTTGACCGATACCGGTAGTGTGTCAAATTGAGTCGTCATGAACACATAGTCGACATCCGGCTCGTCGGTTTCTCGTTCCTTCACGATTGGTAAGCGCGATAGACCGTCAGCGTTTCCATGACTTTTCGTACCTTTGAATTCAATATTGTACTGAAAACCGGACAAATACAACGCGTATCGCTGAAGACGTGCGGCTGTCGTAACAGGAATACCTTTCTGTGGGTGGAAAATAGACACCAGGGGTTGATGGTCCGTTATTAGTGTGAACTCACGACCGTAGAGATAGGCGTAGAACTTTTTCACACCCCATACAATTCCCAGAGCTTCCTTGTCTATTTGCGAGTAGTTTTTCTCAGCAGCAGTAAGGCTTGCGAGGCATATGCTATTGGCTTTTCGTCGCCGTTCTCGAGACGATGAGACAATACAGCACCGATACCAAACGGAGACGCGTCGCACGAGAGTACCACGGGTAATCGCGGGTCTTAATGCGTCAGAACTTCGTCCGATGTCATCATTTCCTTCACACGGTCGACGGCCTTCTGACATTCCTCAGTCCATTCCCATTCAGCATCCTTTTCCAGAAGTTTGTGTAGCGGGCTAAGTACGGTAGCAAGGTTTGGGAGAAACCTCGCATAATAGTTCACTAACCCTAACAGAGCTCGGAGCTCACTCACGGTTTTCGGAATCGGAGCGTTGACTACAGAGTTGACCTTGTCGTCGGTTTTGTGAATACCGTCCTTGTCGATTACATGACCGCAGAATTCGATCTTGTCAAGCATAAACGCACATTTTTCCTTGTTTAGGCGTAGACCAAATTTATCTAGGCGCTGAAGCACGGTTTCGAGGTTTCGCATATGTTCTTCCTCCGTTTCGCCGGTTATAATCATATCATCGAGAATACATTGGACACGACCTATCCCTTGAAGCACTTGGTCCATGGCATGTTGCCTAATGGCAGGTGCCGAGGCTATACCAAACACGAGCCTCTGATATTGGAAAAGGCCAAGATGGGTGTTTATAGTTAGGAATTTCCGATCCTCTGGTCTCACCTCCATTTGCAGGTACGCCTGCTTTAAGTCCATCTTTGTAATATTTCATACCTCCGGCTAACGAAGCGAATATGTCCTCAACTTTCGGTAACAGATACTGGTCCACGTCGAGTACCGGGTTGATTGTGACCTTGAAATCTCCACAAATTCTCACGGAATTGTCTTTCTTAGGGATTGGCACAATCGGTGTGGCCCATTCACTCGTTTCGACCTTCTGTAGGATACCAGCACCCATTAATCGTGTTATCTCAGTTTCAACTTTTGGTTTAATGGCGTATGCCACAGTTCTCGCCTTACAAAATTTCGGATTGGCCCCGGGGCGTACTTTGATCTGAGCGGTAATGTCCTTTAACGTACCCAACTCATCCTTGAACACGGCGGCATATTTCAGTTTGAGACCTTGTACTGTCATGTTTTCACATTTCTCATGAAAGTTGAGTCGCCGAGCTTCCTTGATTGCCGTCCAATCAAGTGTCAACACATCGAGCCAGTTCCTTCCGAGTAATGGCGGACCTCTGCACTCCTCACTAACAACGTGTATCGGTAGCACTGCTTTTTGTCCGTTTAGGTTGACCTTCACCTTAATTTGACCTAGTGCCTTTATTTTCTCACCGACTAGAGTACGAAGTTTTAAATCTGTCGTTTCCAGTTTACAGTCACTGAAATGTCTCTTATAGACGGACACAGGAACGATGGTAACTGGAGAACCGGTGTCCAGTTCCATAGCGATTACTTTACCGTTCACTTCCGGTTTTACCCATATGACGTCACTGTCGAGGTTCTTTACCATGAATGTTAAACTTCCAAGTAGACTGTCATCATCACTGTCATCGTGATCTAGAGAGTACACCTTCCCCTTTTTATTTCCAGAATTAGACTTCTTTTCTGTGTTTCGGCAGGCTCTCTGTATGTGTCCTTTTTCTTTACAAGCGTTGCACGAGTAGTCCTTGTAGAAACATTCCTCCGCACTATGATTTTTTCCGTTGCACCGAAAACATGGTTTCTGTGATTTCTTATCATTCTTTAAGCCGCTTTGTTGAGTTTTTTTCTTCATTTTCTTGTTTGGGTTAACCTTGTTTATTTTGTTTACAATGTTTCCTGACTTTTCCCTCTGAAGTTCCACAGCATCTCGGGATGCAGTTTCCATTGCAATTGCAATATCTAACGCGTTTTTATAGGTCAGATTATCTTCAGACAGCAGTTTCTTTTGTATATTGTCATTACGTAGACCACACACTAATCTGTCTCTCAAAGTTTCATACAAAGACTGTCCAAACCCACAATGCTCACTTAATTTTCGTATGGCTGCATTGAATTCTCTGATCAACTCACCCGACTTCTGGTCTCTCTTGTGAAACCTAAAACGCTCGGCTATCTGTAGCGGTTGAGGGTTAAAATGTCCATTTAAGACGCCGACCAAATCTCCATACGATTTATCACCCGGTAAATCTGGTGCAACCAAGTCATGCAGGATGGAATACGGTTTCCCGCCAATAACACTCAACAACACCGGAACTTTTTTTCCATTTGGCACCTCATTTGCCTTAAAAATTGTTCCAGACATTCCTGATAACACTTCCACGACTCGACGGAATCGTCAAAGTTGTCGATTTTCCCCATGCGTCTAGCCATCCTCGTCGCCAGAATGTTTTATCTTAGCTAAAACACGTTTCTAGTAGCTTACAACACAACGTGACATCATCATGGAGGTTTCCATCTTGTATTCAGTTTATTACAATGCGCATGTTCAGACATACAAGCGTGTAGTGATACAGATTAACAGACTTACTAAAGTCCGAGTTATACAAATAACACTGTGTACCGTATTTACTACATACACATATGCAAATAACATCATTAATCAATTTTCTAAATATATACAATAAGGGGAGGGCAAAGAACTTACTATGTATGGGGACCTTTCTTAATTTTGATTTTGTTTAGAAAAACACGTTGTCTGGCGGTGCCATCTTTACAGTAAAACGAAAGGTATTATGGGTAATTCCCAGAATCGAAAGTGAAAGTACTAAACTAAGATATGTACAAAGAGAGGTAAATCGTACTAAAGTACATAAATAAAATCTACATAAATCCAGTAACACGACATTCCCCGTCTGATTTTGTCCGAAAATCACCTATATATTTAAGCATACATACTCATTTACCTAAAATAAAATGATTACTTCATGGCAAGAAAGTACAACTTTCTAACTAAATAAAACACCAAGTTTATATAATGTTCATTTCAATACTCTCACTGGCAAGTGTTCAAAACATGTCTCTATCAATATTATGAACACATTAAAGTTTAAGTTTAGTCACTGGAAAACAGATAGACCAACTGTGTAATTGGTCTTGTATAGAAAACCGTTTTATCGTCCCTGATAACACGAATGGAAACCTTTCGCACAAGGTCGTCTGAGCTTGGGTACACCTCGTTGATGACTGCCATAGGCCAACAATTCCTAGGGGCCTCAGAATCCTTCATTAGAACTACATCGCCTGGTTTCATGTAGGGCCGTTCCTGTTGCCACTTTGGACGGGAAAGGGGAATGAACAGGCTGATGAAGCAGCTAAGACTGCTCTTCGCCTAGCACTAACAGATTTGAAACTACCATACACCGACATCAAACCTTCAATTCAGTCAGCCATCAAACACCATTGGCAACAAAGGTGGTCTACCGAAACAAACAATAAACTGTTTAAAATTCAACCTACACTTAATCCTAAACTGTCCAGTCGGAGAGACCGCAGAGAGGAAGTTGTACTCTCTCGGCTCCGAACTGGACACACATATTTTACACATTCCTATCTATTGAGAGGGGAGGATCCTCCTACATGCCATGCATGTGATTCTCCTGTCACAGTGGAGCATATTTTATTGCATTGTATTGATTTTAAACACATACGAGATAAATACTACGATGTCTCCGACATGTACACTTTGTTTCATGCCGTGAGACATAATCGTATTTTTAATTATCTCAAAGAGATCGGTATTTTAAGCAAAATATGAACGTTTTCTCATCATACATCGTATCAACTCAACATTTCATCGTTTCATCAACATTGTGCATGAGTTTTCTCATGTGTTTTAGCCAAATTTATTTT
>SAYR01076073.1:19944-44164 GCA_004382745.1 Argopecten irradians irradians | reverse complement strand
CATTATGCTTCAAAACATTTGATAGACATTAACCAAAAACACATGTTATCATTACAGTTATGAGTCGTGATATTTACAACATGTTTATAACGTTATAATTAAGTTTGCATTCCTAAGAACTCCATTTGTGAAGCAAACATATTTATGATGATCGTATTTATGTTTGTTTGTTTGTTTGATTAATTAACGTACTATTAACAGCTATGGTCATGTAAGGACGGCCTCCCATGTATGTGGTGTGCTGCGTGTATTATATGCGAGGTGCGTGTTTTGGGAGAAATAGTGACACATTGCTTTGAAAGTACATTTAAGTTCACAGGTATTCGTAATACAATATAGACAATATATATCATGTCTGCAGTTTCAACTGCCTCCAAATCACATGATTAGAGAAAGAAAAAACGAATTCTTAAAACAGGAATGAACATTGTCAAATTTCACAGGTAAGCCGGATGTAATAAGATTTGATTATAGAAAGGGTTATTATCGCAGGTAAATATACTGGATACTGAGCGAGGGTACATCTACCCACGCCTATGACGTAACTAATGCCCGTAGAAAGTGTTGAGATTAAATCACTCTTGGCATCGTGCTAATGGATGTACTTATATAAGATTAATGAACAAAGAAACAATGGGAAACTCTCTATGATAACTTCCTCCTCGCTCCGGAAAGACTCTATCCCAGAGTCTTAATGGAATTGTCATAATGTAAATTTAATAGTTGCTTTTAAAATTTACACATAAAAAGTGGATATTCTTGTTTTAAAGAGACTGTCATTTCATAACTTCCTAATAATATAGAAGCATTATACTCTAAGCACTGGTTTCGGAAACTACTAAAAAGGTATTTATAGTAGTCGAATTGGTTTGGCCGAAAAGGATGGTTATAATTAGGAGGTGCATAATTTTGGTAATTTTGATGAGGGGTTTAAAAGTTTACAAAACAGTTTTCTTTTTTTAGAATTTTGAATTTTGTTTTCAAGATCAGCTATTTCTTTCTTGAAACTTGTGATATCTTTTTCGAGACTTTCAAGACTATAAAACTTTTAGATTTATATTTCTGATTGCATTGGTCCGAAATTGGGAGCTGTTACAAGCAGGCCTGTGAAAAATGTCCGAATTTGCCACATTCGTAGCATTGGGCTGATTTTGCTTGACATGTTCAATTAACGTGCTCTTGAAAACAATGAAATACCCACTTACCACACCTAAAACACTAATCGGGGCGAAGTTGGTCTGATTGATGATATCGGGGGTCCCTGGTGGCCGTTATTTGACAGGCGTCGTTGGGTGCTAAGGTCCATCTCCGGTTGGCCGTTTAGTTGGGTAGATACATGGTTCGCTTGGTTTGGGGGAATGTTGTCTGGTACGTAATGTTGTTTCGGAATATGGCATACATTTCTTACGTCTTCAAAAGCCAATGTTTCGACAATGTTGGTCTTCCAAGGATTCACTGAGGTTCCCGGGATCTTGTACAAACCTACCTTGGCTTTCAAATATAAATTTGCAAGTTACATCGGATTCGCACACCAAATATCATATGAATATTTGTGCTGTGTATTGTTGATTGATTGTTTTCGGATATTGGGTCCAATTAGAAGGACACAAAAAAGAGTTCGATTGGCCTGTACTCGTTTCTTGTATTGTTAATAGTGGCACATTGCTAAGAAAGTAAATTCAAGTTCACTGGTATTGATAATCCAATATAGAGAATATATATATATATTATGTCCTTAAATGGCAATCCATCAATAAGTCCACAGTTTCACATTAGTTGTTCAGTATTTGGAAATCCAACCTTGAAAAGTATAATGAATATCAAATGGTTGACGTCCTGTCCGTTTGATCATTGACAATCCAACTGCCTTCAAGTCACATGGTTATGAATTCTTAAAACAGGAAAGGGGATTGGGCACACATTGTACAACCTATATAAAGCCCTCTCCCGAAATTTAGAATATTTAAATTTTATAGACAAGATGGCATTTACAATTATATACATGTACAATACATATTAAATAAAGTTGTATTAAAGACGGAGAGGAGAGATTTAGTGAGATATTTTATAACCATTATACTACTCAGTGATATAATGTAATCGTCTACTAAATTTTGTTTGTTTGATTAATTAACGTCCCATTAACATTATGTTGCATAGTGCGCATAGGGATCGATTTATTTTCTCGGGTCAATATATGAATTGCAAATGAACTAGAAATGCTGGGGAGCCGTAATGACATTTGTGATCTGTTACCAGATTGCCTTTGAACAAATTATTACGTTAACAACTTTCTTAGCGTAATCATAAATATGTATATGTATTATATAGGGATTGGATTGCGCTTTTATGTTAACCGTGCTTGTATGAAGCAATTCCTCTAAGAATATATTCTATGGGGCGTATTGAATATATTCTTAGAGGAATTGCTCCATACAAGCATGGTTAAGGTAGGTCCATACTTTTGAAAATCGCGCCAATTTATATGACGCTATACCGGAAGTTGCGGAGGTTGTTTTGAATTCCAGAATGGTTTCCGATACGCCACGACATCACACTTGGATATTTTTTCAATGGGTGAAAATTGTCTACATATAATATTGAATGTTTAAAATCATTAAATAAATCAAATAAAGGCAGTGAAGTGAAAATGATATGCTATCTCTGTGGTTTTTGCGGTCCCTGTCGGATTTTTAAACACATGAAGTGGTGTTCGTCGCTATAAATCATAAGAGGGGACCCGGCCGGACCGAAATTCCGGAATTCTAAAAAAATCGCATACGGATTTCCTTTAAACACACAATTTGGAGAAAATCATAAAAAACAAACAGACATAAACCAGATAGTATATCATAAAAACGTATGAACTGATGTGGAATGTTTTTTTGAGGCATGATTTTGAAAAAATAGTCAAATATAACCCATCTTAGCACTGGATGAAATGGGGGTAGGGTTGCGAGTTACAAACTTCAAGCTTACAAAATTGTGAAATTTTGATCGAGGACCCCGTGTTTTTATATGATATTTGAAAAACATATTACCTTGGGCATATCATATATAAATATTGTGAAATTGACATGGGTTTTCATTTCCTTTTTGGTCTATTCATTGATTTTTTACGGGCGAAAATATGGCAAAACATGATAATTACGTATAGAAAGGGTCCTGGGAAATAACAAAATTAGTTAGCATTTGTAAAAATAAAATAGTTTTGTATATTGTTCTATCGTAAGAAATTTAGGACAAAAAATCAACAGGATCGAGACTATATTCACCCTAATATTACAGAAAACATAATTTTACGAATTTTTCTATTTTCGGTCAGCAAATTTGCATGGATGGTATATTTCAAGCTCAAATATCTCAAAAAGTAGTTCGAGAACACCCATTTATCTTTACAGATTTGAAATCTACATGAAAAATGCAAGAAAATAAGACCTGTAAGAAAAAAAATGACATGGGTTTTCCCAAAAGTATGGAGTTACCTTAACATAAAAGCGAAATCCAATCCCTATATTTACACTCATACGACTTTTTTATTTATATTTTATGGCATAAAATCGTCATTTGAATTTGACGTAATTATTCAATAACAGTCGGTCAAAAGTGGGAGGAGCTTACTCAATTGAACAGCGAAAGATGAGTCTTCACGTAAGTTAGAATTATTCATCCGCGACGACAATAAAGTTCAATATTTCATTGTAAAATAAACATGACAAATAAAGTAAATTTCAGAGGAAATTTTATTTCATCAGATCAGAACTTTAAATATATATTGAATTTTGCTAAAAGTAAATATATAGCGTAATAACATAAAAAATTTGTACTCGGCCACATGTGTGAACTCGGTGACCGTTTTTGTGCAGCGAGGCGAAGCTGACGCACGCTTACACACTGGAGTTTGCCGAAGTTGTTACACCCGGTCCACCCCAACTGCGAATGATAAATATTATGAAGTTCCTTACCGTCAATCGATTGATTTGTAACACAGCGAGAAATTCTGTACCGTGTAGCGATAAACTCTACCACTCTACCGACACAGCGTGGCTATTTTTAACAACGCGGCTATTTTTAGATTTGGGTCATTTACCGAATGCTCGCTGAAACACGGGCTGTGATTGGTCAATTCTACCATGTGAACAGACAGTGCGAAAACGAAAGTAAACAGACCACCATTTTGATCACAGCAAATCAGTCGAGATTATGAACAGAAACGTCGACATCAACGTCAATGGTCGTGTGTATAAAAAGGGAAAGCCGTTAGACGATGACAGTAGGTACACGGTCATTTGTCTTCGTGATTCAGGACTGCCATATTCAAAGATTTCCAAACAAACCGGTGTGTCGGCCTCAACTTGCCATAAGATTGCCACGAACAATTTGACGATACCCATCAGAGTTAAAAAAAAACCTGTTTCGGTAGGTAAAAAGATCACAACACCTGTAATGAAATTTATTGAATTCGAAAGTGTTAAAAGACCCAGTATATACGACAGAGAAATACGAAGTAAGCTATTGACATCAAATATTTGTACCGCAGAAAACGTTCCATCGAAAACTTCCATCAACAAAGTTCGACATCAATATTTGGACATGACTTTCAAAAAAATTTCACAGATACCCGAGGAAACAACAAGGCCAAATCACGAAGACACTGTCACAAGATTTATTGCCAAAATGACAAATTTCACACCACAACAAATGCACTTTTTTGACGAAGCATCCGTAATTTCGACATCAGGAAATCGGTCATATGGTCACAGTACGATTGGAAAAAAAGCATATGAAGTTCAGAGATATGCTAGTAACAAAACATTTACAGTTAATGCGTGTTGTGGATATTTCGGTTTGGACTACTTTGATGTGTTGGAAGGTCCGTCTAATGCCATGGAAATGTTAAGTTTTTTTGAAGAAGCTTTGCGGCAAACGAATGACTTGGGAAACAGAGTGTTCGCAATGGGGGACGTGGTAGTGATGGATAATTGTGGCTTTCACCACCAGCGAGCCGGGGAGAGAATATTGAGGACAATGTTGGACAATGCGGGTGTGGAGTTAGTTTTCCAGCCTCCGTATTCACCACAATATAATATTGCAGAGTGTGTGTTCCATGCCATGAGGTGCCGTCTACGTGACAATACATCATTCACAGAGAACTTTACAGAACTAGCTATCGTGACAGCATTAGGGGATATCCCAAACCGTGAACTAGCAAATTATTTCAGGTTATGTGGTTATGTTTAGCAATTGTATATTCTCTTGGTTTCTTTGTGTTTAAATATCGGGACCGAAAATATCTGGAATATACATAATTGGCTTCTAAGGATGAAATAAAATTGTGGTTGAACATAATTTTTATTTATTTATTTTTTTTTGTTTCAACTCAATTCAAGTACGGTCTGTCCCAGTTTGTCCGGAAATGGTCTTTCCAGCAATATTTTCAAAAATATTTAATAGATTTCAATGTTCCACACACCTGAAGCATTTCATTTGTTGCAACAGAAATCAATATTGGCCGAGAAACAAGAAAGTTTCGTTCTTGTTTGTCATCCAATTCAAATATACTGGTAGGCAAATGGAAGGCTGAAGAATAGAACATTAAATTCCGTTGAATATTTTCCAAACTACAACAGAAAATGACATGTCTGTACTAAGGAGGGAAATGGGTCACACAATATAGGTCATCATTAAGAAATATTGGATTTAAATACGAGTAAGTTCTGAAAATCAAGCTGCTAGAAGCATTTTTGATAATTCAGATTCTATGACCTTGACCTCTTCAGTCCATGGTGCACCACCCTAAGCAATTTGAAGATCCATGCAATCCTTGGAGGTATTTTCTGCTCCATTTAGTAACCTGGATTTGTGCGGTTAATTATGAATACAAGGACGATTTATCATTGACCATCCAAATAGAGCATTACTAATTGCTCCAAGTTTGACCTTGACCTCCATACTCAATAGGTGTCGTACTTGGATCATGGTATATGCACCCATTAGTGAAGTTTGATGAAGATCTGTGCAACGGTTCAATTGTTATTGTTGACCATCCATATGTAGCTATATTTTGTTAAAATTCTCTAAGTTTGACCTTGACCTTTTAACCTATGACCTGCATATTCAATAGGCCTCATCCTTGTACCATGGCACATACACCCACCAAGTTTGATGAAGATCCATATGTAGCGCCATTTTGTCAAATATTTCTCCAAGTTTTGACACACTGACAAACAAACACGCACACACATTGATGATTCGCGTTGCTATATTTCCCTAGCGAGGGGATAAATAGGTCAAAAGGAAATAGACTACATAAATTTTGTGATTGAGATTTTATTGGCAAACTTCAAACACAATGCATCACTCAGATTAATGCTCATACCCAAAATAAAACATTGAATGTTTGCCATAACCCAAATATTATATTTTTTACAGTTTCATGAATGCTAAGTTGGTTTTTTTTTAATTGCATGGTGTCTAATTGTCAGGTTATCACTTACAAAAATTAAATAAAGTGTGTATAGTAACGGAAATTTAAAAAAAAAAATAGGGAAGCGGAGAAGTTTTTGTTCCAAATAAGAACATGGTCACATCAAAAGCAGAATAAAAAAAATCCTACTAATACCCATCATAAAACTCAGTATAAAATTGTGTTGGTTTAGGTTATGGCAAACAATATACCGTTTTACCGTCCAACTAGGATTAGCCAGATAACAGAAAATCTTGTAAAATTTCTTAAAGAATTCTCCGATTTTATCAACTCCAGAGATGGGTCAATGGATAAATTTATATTTGATAGACACAACTGGAAAATGAATATAATATTTCTACCTACATAAAATGATGAATAAAACACTATTGATAATAAATATTAATATAGCCTATGCATATGGGAAATCAACATTACAAAGGTCAGATGACTCTTGTGTAAGACAATGAGTGTCCATTGTTCCATTGTCTCGGATAAGAGTTGTCTGCCATTTGCAACGTTAATTTCCCATAGACAATTAAGTTTGTAAATAGCGTTTTTATTTCATTTCATAATATAAAATTTTTATATTCATTTTGCAGTTACGTCTATCAAATTATATGAATCCAACGAGCCATATTCCAATAAAATCGGAAAGTTTTTGAAGAAATGGCACCTATTTTTTCATTATCTGCCTGTAAAAACTTTTTCTAAATTTATATAAAAAAACTTGGTCTAAATTCCACCAATAATAACTTTGAAGACTGACCAGTCTCCTAAAGGCTAAAATATCATTTATCAAAATGGAACCAAAATGAATAAAAAAACCTCTTTGAAACTAAAATATTTTGACCTTGAACTTCAATATACTGTAGGTGTCATCCTTTAACTGCAAGCAACTTACCACCAAGTTTGAAGATCAATGGAACAGTTCAAATTATCTAGTTTGAAATCGCATTGTATTAGTTTTCAATTCCAAAGTCAAATCTGCATCCAAAACAATTGACATTTTGTAGACCAAAGCTTGCTCAATTGTAAAAAGCGTTTCAGATAATCATTTTCAATCTCTGCTGATCTCTAATAAATCCATAACAAGTATTAACAACATTGCTCTAATAAATCCATAACAACATTGAACAATCTCAAATTATTCTTCCATATCAATTATCAAAAAAAAAATACACAATACTGATACATTTCATATTGCGGAGTAGTGCTTACCATTTATAAAACTAAAAGTCTAATCTGGATCAAAAACAAAAATACAGCAAAACTTACTGTTTGTCCCATTTTGCTTAGAACAGCCGTTTTCTTCGATATTTCAGAAAATATTCAACAGAATCTCATGTTCTATACATCAATCTGCAGCATTCCATTTGTCGTAACAGCCTACAGAATTTGAAAAAAATCGGATAACAAACAAAAAATGTTCCTTCTTAGACACTAGTAAAAGTTTGTCCCATGACGTCCCTATTACGCCATAATAAGAAATGACGTCAAAACACCATCAATTTTACTAGTGTCTAAGAAGGAAAAAAACTTGTTTGTTATCCAATTTCCTTCAAATTTTGTACGCTGTTACGACAAACAGAATGCTGCTGATTGGTGTATAAATCATGAAATTCTGTTGAATATTTTCTGAAATATCGAAGAAAACGGCTGTTCTGAGCAAAATGGGACAGACAGTAGGCAAAAAACAATTCTACCTTTCCGACCCTGTAAATAGCAAATTGGAACAAAATACTACTTGTATTAAAAGTTAACTTAAAAAATGTTATTTTTTATATTAAATGTCCATCCATTTTTCATAAAATGCATCATGGCGAGGCATCAGAATGCTATTGACAAAATAATTTTCTACAGGAAATTAACAATACAGAGGGCAGACAATTCTTATGCGAGACAGTGGTATCAAAAGTCTACGTACTTTACATGTAAGAGGATGAATGTTCATCATTCCCATTGTCCGAATTTGTCTCCGATAAGAATTGTCTGCCCTTTGCAATATTAATTTCTCATAGGCATTTTATTTTGTTAACAATAACCGTTCTTATTTTCACTAAAATTTCACATGATGTTTTGCTTGTATATACTATAGGACATTGGAAAAACTTCTAAATAAAAAAATGTACTCGGTCTCCAATAATGACATTGATCATGCTCATAAAATATTCATCAGAATAGAACCAAAATGGAAAGAAGAAAACGAAATTTCTTAAACTTCAATATACGTACTTCAATATACGTTAGGCGTCATCCTTACACTGTGGTCTAAACAACTTTTAAAATAAGTTTGAAGATCAATGGAAGGCTCAAATTTCCAATTTGAAATTGCATGCATTGTAAATGTTCCAATTTTTTAAGCAAATTCTGCATCCAAAACAATTTACATTTTGCTCTGAAAAACACTTTTGATAATTACTCTCAATGTGGTATAAACCCATAACAAAAATCTCAAATTATTTTTATCGAAACATAAATTGTTTTCGACATTTTTGGTTTCTAGCACCACTGATGAGTCCTAAATGGATGAAATAGTACTTTATGGTGCAGCTCAATTCTCTTTTCGACTTACTGCATCGTTAAAAAATAAATTAATTATAATTAGGTGCAATTCAACTGCGTGTATCTTTTGTACATCGTTTTTTATAAATACCGATACATTTCCTGCTGACAGTGCTGTAATGTATTGTTACCGAGTAGCACTTAACAATTTATAAAAGGCAAATAGCTCTACATCAAAAACAAAAATACAGTGAAACTCAGGCCAAGAATAAAATATTTATGTTTCACCCAAAATTTTTTGGGAAAACAATGCTGAATCGATAATTCACCGAGATTTGAAAAATTATATGCATCAAATGAAACAGAATGTAACCAGAAACACATATTATCTTTTTGGCCTTCATACTGTAAAAAGTAAAAAACATGATCATTGAGATTCCTTCCAATGAAATTTCATTATATTCATATTTGTAAACCTGTTAATGCATTTCAGCTTTCAAAATTTAATATGCCATATTATATTCAATGACATACATGTTATTTGAAATTTCTCTCCTACATTGTATACATATATGTGTCCATCTTTCAATGTTATATGTCAGGATTATTATTTAAACTTTAACATTAAAACAAGCATTTGCTTAAAAATAGCAAATTTGAACAAAATACTACTTGTATTAAATGTCCATCAATTTTTCATAAAATGTGTCATGGCGAGGCAGGTGGCGAGTCATCGGGCAGTGGAGGCAGTGGAGGATTCTCCGGGGGGTCCTCTGGTGGTAGCGGAGGAAACACAGGAGGGTTCACATACGATGTCTGCGCAGGCGAATGCATAGGCAAATTATAGGGCGACGAGTTCAGCATAGGATTCATATAGTTAAAGTTCAACATTGGATTCATGTAGCTGTAGCCAGTATAGGGCGATTGAGGCAAGTTCCATCCCTGGAAAACGGGTTGAGCAAGAGGTTGGAGTTGCGGACCTTGCAATGCCGTCATAGAATAAGATGTTGAAGGTGCTGTCATAGATGTTGAAGGTGCCATCATATATGTTGAAGGTGCCGTCATAGATGTTGATGGTGCCGTCATAGATGTTATCAGTGTCGCGGAAGTGACAACTGGAATTGAGGCGGCATTTGTGGCACTCTGAGTCTGACTTTTCCCTTGACGGAGTAAATTTAATATCGTATCCTTGGTGAGGTTTTGTTCATTCGGAATCTTTCCATTGCATGCTATTTTTAAATATCGCAGGTCTTTTTGTAGGACTTGACATCCTGATGAACCGATGTATTTGTCCGGAAAATTTGACTTCAAGAAAGGCCTCAATACACTAATGAAGTTAGTTGTGTTATGTTTGAGAAAAACATCTATCGATGTTTTTTCTTCATCTATGCTTTTAATTCTTTTCTCCAGATTCGAAATTTCTTTATTAACCTGAAACAGAAAAAGTACAATCAAAACAAATTAAAATAACTACACTGTGACTGTGAGGGATGTACATCACGTAATCCACTGGAAGTTGACAGATTTGTAGGGGTTCCCTGTGAATATTGTAATATTTTTGACAAATGATGTGATTCCATTTATGCCTCGCATTTAACATGGTCCTGAAATCAGTTACAGTACAAAAAACTTTGGGACGAATTGTCTTAGAATTGTATGAAGTCACGCGGTACAGTGTTGAAAACGTACAAGACAATTACTGTTTGTCCCATTTAACTCAGAACAGCTGTTTTCGGCACTATTTCGAAAAATATTCTACATAATTTCATGTTTTATACATCAATATCCAGCATTCCATTTGTCGTAACAGCGTACCGAAATTGAAGGAAATCGGATAACAAACAAAAAAAATTCCTTCTTGGACATTAGTAAAATTATTGGTGTTTTGACACTGTTTTGTCATTTCTTACTATGGCGTAATAGGGACGTCATGAGACAAACTTTTACTAGTGTCTAAGAAGGAAAAAAAAAATGTTTGTTATCCGATTTGCTTTAATTAGTTTAAATTCGGTACGCTGTTACGACAAACGGAATGCTGTATATTGATGTATAAAACATGAAATTCTGTTGAAAATTTTCTGAAATATCGAAGAAAACGGCTGTTCCAAGCCAAATGGGACAAACAGTAGTCACACAGGTAAACAAAACAACATTGTAAACAAACAGATTCATTTCAAGACAACATGACACTGACAGCTCATTAATCAAATACGTGTTGATCGATATCTCCGGCGATCTTGGAATACATTTTAAATTTTTATAAAATATGATTTTGATTGAGCTGTCTCGATGCCATAGTAAATTTCGATTTTTGTCATATGATGAACTTGACTCTGCCCTTCATACTTTCTTACAAAAGTAACAATTTACAATGTCAACCTTATTTTTCCTGTTATATTACCGTTTTGAACTCGATGCGAACTTTATTTAGAAACTTTTCATTTGCAAGATTGACACGTCATTTTCTATGACCTGTCCTGTCATTATTGAATGCCTTACTAATGTATTGTGCCAATTTGTGGTTGGGTTGAGGGGCGTTTACTTACTTCTGTAACTGCTGACTTGTGCTCTGGGTGTTTCGTAAGAAGGCCACAGTACTGGAATCCTGTACACTCCTGGAATTTACAGTCCCTATTTCCTTTATTGCCCTTACTTCTATGTCCCTTGTGATGGCACCGGTCACAAATAAATTTTGTGACTGGGTTACCAGGGATGTTTAGAGGCTCAAGTTCCCTCGGGGGAATGGACAAGTCCTTCTGTTCATCCTTCTTGTGCGATAATAAAATTGCCAATGTGGCCTTCTCATCTTTAAGGCGTTCTAATTCAGACAGTATGTGGCCATCACTAGATGAAATAGAACAGTCTGGAGTGGCCATGGGGGGGTCACTTGCTGGACGACAAACTGTCACTGGCACTTCATTATCATTCACATCACACTCAAAGAGTTTTTTAGGTTTCAAATTCACAGGTTCGTCTTCGAAATCAGTCTTTTTCATTTTTTCCTTTGTTTCTGGAGTTTGGAGGTTTGTAATTTTTTCAATCAGCATTCTCTTGTAGACTATCGGAATTGACATGTTATCGTAGACTTCCTGTGGCCTCAGAAATCGCAATGTTTCGTTGTTGACAACGTCTAATTTAACGAATTCCTCTTTGTATTTTACCAATCCGGATTGATACCGAGTAGGAATTGATCGATGTCTTCGTGACGTTCGTCCATTTCGAAATATTCCTCCGGAACCAGGAAAATGTCTGCGTTTTGCACAAATCCACGATCCAAACAACACTCAACTGTCTGACTTCACTTTCTGTTTCGCGCCGTCTGTCGACAAGCTCAGCCAATCAACCAATCACAGCCCGTGTTTCAGCGAGCATTCGGTAAATGACCCAAATCTAAAAATAGCCACGCTGTGTCGGTAGAGTGTTAGCGTTTATCGCTACACGGTACAGAATTTCTCGCTGTGTTACAAATCAATCGATTGACGGTAAGGAACTTCATAATATTTATCATTCGCAGTTGGGGTGGACCGGGTGTAACTTATTCAGTGACTGCTATACAGTGCATGGATTATTTATTTGTTGTTATTCTGTGTATTCAATTGGAAATTAAGTGTTGTCATGTGTTTTATTCTTGTGTTATTCTACCTGAATGTGAGTATGGAGTGATCGTGTTCCTGCCTGCTGGTTACCTGCTTTGTGGTTTAGTATTTTCCTGATATCTGTTGTCTGTTTAAGTTTGATTTTCTTTCCACTGGTTCTTGTATGGTAGTATATATAGTGTTTGTTTTACTTCGCCGGTGGTAGTTTGATTTACTTGAATTGACCAAGACACCATAACTGACATTACACATCATGACTTCCATGTGTTTTATTTACCTAACTGTTATTTAGTATTTTGTGTTTAACTCCTGCGCCTGCGATAGCGCTGTTTTTTCTACTTCGGTTATTTCATTTCGGTAAAATCGATTTAATTATTTCTTATCTAAATATTTCGAGTTTTGGGTTGTTTGTATTTATTTTCCATATTATCATATACACACATGTACTTTATGTTTATTATTTGTAGGTTATTTCATTAGCTAGTATTGTGTATTGCTTTGACATTGGTAAGTTGTCTGCCCTTTGTACATGAATTATTGATTATCTCCCTTTACTTGATTTATTCTTGTGTTTATTTCTATTTATAATTTAGAATTTCAGGAATTGGTGTTTTTTTTCAGTTTCCATAGACTTTGTCTCGAATTATTTTATTTGGGGATGAGATGTTAATGTAATTTGCTTGTATACATTTAAATTTAGTTTTGATTTGACTGGTGTCTTACTTGGATTTCAACTGTATGTTTTAACATTTCAGGTTATTTTGTTGAATATTTTTGTGAATTTCAGGTTTCACGTGGACTTTAATATTCCCTAATTTACTTATTTTTTTGTGGTATTTCTTTTTCCTGTATTTTGGTTTAATTTATTATTTTCACAGAGAATTGTACTTTGATTTATAGTTTATATTTGTTTCAGGGTTTTTTTTTCTATATTTTTCCAGTTTTCAGCATATTTCGGACTTTATTTTTTTTTAGCAGTGCCAGTTAACATATTTAATATTGGAGCTTCATGACTGTATTACTAGTGTTATTGTGCTTGTGTTCTTTGTGTAATATCTCAACTATGGCGCAGTCAAAGGATAAACAGATGGAATATTTAATGGATGCTATCTCGAGTATGGATCTTAATCCGGAATTAGAATCTAAGGATGCTGCTGCCAAGTGGTTAGCTGATCTCATAGCAGGAGGAGCCAAGTCCAAGGTTATGAAGCAAGAGGATGTACCCCCTTTACCTGCAGATGATCAAGGTCAAGGTCACCGTGAAAACCTAGTTTCTCCAAGCACGTCCAGTTCTTACTATGTACCGAAAATCTCTGTATTTTCTGGATCCCCCAAGTACCCAATGGAGAAGTATATTTTGAGCAGTGGATCTATGAGGTTGAGATGTTACAGCGAGACGCTGTGTACAAGGAACAAGCCATTTTCCAGGCTGTGAGAAGATCTTTGAGGGGTGAGGCAGCAAAGACAGCCAGGAGACTTGGGTCTGCAGTTACATTACAGCAGGTTCTGGACAAGATATCGGGAAATTATGGAGACATTGCAGCTTCGGAAGATTTGTTAGCTACCTTCTGTTCTGCAAAACAGACTGATACAGAGACAGTGACATCCTGGGCTAGCAGACTTACCAGGTGCAACTTTCGACTTTCCGAAAATGAATCCTATCCTGGAAGATTCATTCACATCATATATCTGGAGGTATGCTACTGCTCCGATGGCTTCCTTAGAAGCATCCGAGAATATGTGTAATTCTTTCCTTGTACCTGCCAGTATGCCAATGTCGGAATACGTTTTGTTGGTATTGCCAGACCTTGTGAATCTTTGAGAGATTTTCTCCAACTTAACCATTCAGATTCTATGTGATCTGGTATTGGTTCGTCCCAATCGATTTTGCCTGTTTGAATAATGTTCCTAAGTATGAGCCTACCTCCAAGGAGGACTGGAGCCACGAATCCCAAAGGATCAAACACGCTATTCACTGTAGAAAGGATTCCTCTCTTAGTGCTAGGTTTCTCTTCACAACAAACTTCGTATTGAAAAGTGTCACTCTTAACCTCCCAGTATAGCCCTAAGCTTCTCTGGACATTTGCTGTGCTCGTGTCGAAGTCCATTGCACTGAGGTTTTTCGCCAAGTCTTCTGGGGAAAAGCTGCCGAGAACATCTGCATTGTTAGAGGATATCTTGAGTAAGTTCAGATTACCCTCCTGTTTGAGCCTACGTTGAGTCTTCTTCATCAAGTTCACAGCTGATTGAGCATCTACAGATGAGATCAATCCATCGTCGACATAAAAATGATTTTTGACAAAATCACACACCTCATCACACAAAGATTGGTCTGCATGGTTACAAGCCGACTTCCTCAATCCAATAGTTGCGACTGCTGGGGATGGTGAGTTCCCATAAACATGCACTCGCATTCGATAGTCGATCAAATCTTTTGTATGGTCGTTGTCTTTGAACTATATAAAACGTAAGAGATTCCTGTATTGCCGGTGAACGTTGAAATTGAAGAACATCTTTTCTACGTCAGCCGTTATAGCAACCTTTTCCTTTCTGAATTTCAGTAGAACTCTAACTAGACTATTTGTGACGTCTGGTCCAGTAAGTAGCACATCGTTGAGCGAGTAGCCGTTATACTAAGCAGAGCTGTCAAAAACTACTCGGATTTTTCCAGGTTTCTTCGGGTGATATACAGGAAATATCGGAAGATATCTGCATTCCTCTCCGCTTTCAAGTGATGGTGCTAACTCAGCGTGTTGTTTGTCAAACATGCCTTGCAAAAAATCGCAGAATTGACGTTACTTGACGTGGTTCCTCTGTAGAGATTTAACTAGGTTTTCTGTTCTTTTAAACACTTGATCTCGGTTGTTTTCAAGTCTGGGATGATGTTGTCTCAGGGGAAGTGGTGCACTCCAGTTCCCTTCTGGCGTTTTGTAAAATTCCTCTTCCATTTGATGTATGAATTCTTTGTCTTCTTGCGACAGACCTAACACTTCGTCGTCTTTTGTGTGACAGAAAACATTACCATGAGGGTTGATGTCATCAGAAATCGAAGTATAGTTCACTTCAAAGTTGTTGGGGCAAGGTTTTAAGTAAGACGCTCGTCCACTCCTAAAACAGTTGTCTTGTTGACTGTTACTAAGTCCGGTTGATGTGCAGCACCGAGACACGTTTCCCCAATAATAACCCAGCCCAGTCTCAGCTTCTGGGCATAAGGTGTGTTGCCACTTGCAATCCTTTGCTCTAATACATGGTGGGCTGTAATCAAATCTCTTCCTATAAGGAGCAAAATTGGCGCGTCAGAATTGGGTATGAAGGTTTCAATTTCCTTGAGATGTTTGTAAGCTTTTGCTACCGCTGGCTGGCCCTGCAGGTAGGGCATTAGAATTGTACCTGCTGCCCCTATTGCATGATCGTAAAAGGCGACTAAATTTAGGATCTTATCTTTTCTCTTCTTCCTAACTGACTTTATCTTTCCTAATGCCTCCCTTGGCACCGCCTCACTTTTGGCCTTGAGTTGAGCGTTCGCCCCTGTGAGGAAGGCTCTGGGTTCTGTCCCCTGGCCGAGACACACCAAAGTCTATAAAAGTGGTAGTTTCTGCTCCTGCTTAGCGTTCAGCATACAGGGAGTGGTTCGCCCGTTGTCAGTATAATGTGACCGGGTGGGGTGTGTTGCTTGGTGTCTTCGGCGGCATGCTTCAGTGATATAGCACTATAAAAAGGGCAACAGTTCCACTATACAAGAAGACACAACACGAACATACCGCAGTCTCTCAGTACACTCACCTCGCACAACATACACGCAACACACCGCATCCATGGGAGGCCGTCCTTACATGACCATAGCTGTTAATAGGACGTTAATAAATCAAACAAACAAACATTGCTACCGCTGGCGTTGGAATTCCATGTTTAATGTTCGGGATTTCATTGCATTCAATAAGTTCCGGAAGTGCGCTGCGGTAAGTGCCATCTGTTGATTCGATTACATAACCGGACGCTCGCCTTCCACATTTGGTCACCTGTCCTCCACATGATGATAATACATAATCTATGCTCTCGGATTTATAATTGAAATGTTCGAAAAACTCTGACCGCACTAAAGACCTGTTACTCTGTTCGTCAATAATAGCGTACATGTCAAGTGCCTCTTCTGGCCGTCCTTTCGGATAAACTTTCACTAAAACTGTCTTACCACAGGACTTTCCTGGGAATGAGGTTGAGCCGCAAATCTGAGTACATTTCGATGACACAGTAGTACCTTGGTACTGATGTGTTTGTTCCCCGCCATGCTTTTCTGAGGATCCACGGTCGATATGGAATGTTGTACAATGAGAAGTACCCCCACATCTCTCACACTTGATATTGTCCTTACAATCCTTAGATAGGTGCTTTCCTTTACAGCATTTGAAGCAAATACCAAACTTCTTGATCACATCCTTATTGTCTGACATTGACTTTGATTGAAATAAACGACAGTCTTTCATCATGTGCTTGACCTCTTTGTCATGTAACGGGCAGTAATCTGGGGTGATGTCCGTCTTTCTAGCAGATACCATGACCTGGTTCCTAGAGCCGTTAACATTGTTGTTAGATTTCTTCATGTTACCAAGGTTGCTTGAAGATGTAGGTGCCTTTGTAGATCCTACAAGATTAGATTCAAACTTGAAACTTGGGTCATTACATCGTGTAGCCATGTTCCGAACAAAGTCTACAAAGATGGTGAAGGGTGGGTACATGACGGCATGTTCCCGCTTGAACCTACTGGCAAGGTCAATCCACTTGTTTTGCATGAATGCTGGTAGTTTCTGTAACACTTGGTTAACTCCATGTGGAGAGTCAAAGTATGAGAAAGAATTCTGATATCGCTCATAGCCTTTCACTGCCAATATGTCTGGGAGTTCATACAGCTTGGCACCGTCCTTAGCTGAGAGTTTTGAGACACTGTCTAGTCTTGTCTTTGTCTAAGGACAGCCTCTACTAGTTCTGGCGATCCATATCTTTCGTCAAGTCTACTCCAAATCCTTGATAATGCCTGAGCTTCATTGTGATAGTAAGCTGTTCTAAGACTTGTTGCTTGTCTGGAAGACTCCTCTCCTAACCATCTGCCTAATAGATCAAGTTCCTCTGTAGCATTTACTTTGAGCTCGCGAGCAATGTTTCTAAATCTTGTCTTCCAAACTAAGTACCGCTCTGGCCTATCATCATACTTTGATAGTCTTGAAAGTAATAAGTGTTTCTTCATAATATAGTTAGTAAGCTCACTAACTCCTCCATCTGGTAGGGTTGGTTTTTTATTGAATGCTGGGGCCTCTGGATTTAATCATGAACTAACGTTTGGCATACACTGGTGACCAGTGGTATGTGGTGGTGCAGCAAAAACCCTCTCAAGGTCACAGCTGGCCGTGCCAACAGGAAACCCCTCAATGTCCTCAAATGCCAACGAATCATCAATAGCCCGAAGCTCAGCCTCAGCCTCCACCAAATCTCTCTCCGATTGGAGCAACTTGAGACTCATATCCATGTCCGCCTGACATTTCCTATGTATAGCTTCCTGTTCAGCCCTTTGTCTTACGATCTCTGCTTCCTTTTTGGTGAACTGTAGTCTGACCTTCGCTGCCTCATGTTTAGCCTTTTGCCTCAAAAGCACGGAACTTACATTGGACATCTTTGACGAAGCTAACGAACGACCGCTTATCGATGACGCCTGGGAAGGACTTCTCACCCTGTGAGCTGAAGGTGAGCAAGTAGCGTCAATCTTTGCAGGAGTCTGACTCAATCTTGCTTGATCAGTACCCTGTTCTTTTGATAGTTGTGTAGTGTTCATGAACTTGTCCATTTCCTTTAGTAAAAGGTCTACTCTAGCCTCAACACTGTTGTACACAAATGTGTGAGCAGAAAGCTCTCTTTCACTGTCAACTGATCTTATCCTAGCCAAATATTCTGTGAATTGCCTGGCTATAACTAGGTATGATTCCCATACTTCTAACAATTGTTCTCTTAATGGCTGTATAACATGCTGCTCTTTCGAACTACTGGTAAATTCTAGAAAAAGTGAGTCAATTTTCTTGGTTTGATTTGACAGTTTATTAGTGAAGTCGTCAACGTTTGCCTGAAACATGTTTTCGCCTTTCTCGGTAAGTCGTCGAACACGCTGGGTGCCTGATGCCATTGTAGGTCAGTTTGCAGAATTTTCACTGTGATGTTTACATCGTTTTTATTTTCCAAAATACTTGAATTCCCTAATTAACTTCACAGACTTCCCAGAAGAAGGTGAAAATCTACAAATACAACAATCTTATTGTCAGTAAGACTTCCATAAAATTGTACACAATAACAAAATCTTAATTATAAGAAATTGCCAAATTGCCAAAATTGCCAATATATCAAAATTGCCAATGTACCAAAATTGCCAATGTATAAATTTGCCAACACTTGCCTTTGGTTGCCTTTCTATGTTATATAGCCTATCATTGCCTAATGTAATCTCATAGTGTTACATAAATTCTGTTCATATTGTACATAATGACAAATCATTGAATAAAACTAAACTGCTATTGTTAAAACAACATAGATATGCTTTGACATCAATATTCTAGCACTACATAGTGTAACAATAATACTGTTACATCATTCTGATATGGACCCATTTAAAAATGATAAATCCACTTAATGCTGCCTGGGAATTCTTATGGGTATTGGAAGATACTAAATTTATGTATATTCACTAAATACGAGTTGTCATATATCATAGAATAAACTCTAATTACTCTTTCGGGTCATCCATATTTCACCAGTGCAAATACTAAATTTTGCACAATTTATAATATTTTTCTCTTTATTGAATTAGTCCATATATTTTATTGGAAATTAATATAAAATCATTATCTAGACCATTTCTGTCATATGTAAGTCATTTTTATTTTTACCTGTAATAAATTATCTATATTGTTAAGTAAATCCTAGCTAAAGGTGCCAGAGTTAATCCCTTACTTCCTGGGACAAACAGGAAAGGATTAAGCCTTCAATTATCTAAAACCTTTCACTTATATTCATAGACATGTTAATTGTTTCTCACCTATCTTTGCCTTGAGAAATACATGTCACTCTATTTTGGGAACTTTGAGTAAAAAGGGCAATTGCCACCTGTCACTATAATTTGGAGTAGATTTAGGATTCTTATTTAAGGAGATACATCAGTTAGTTAGTTAGAGTTAGTTGGAGAGTTCAGTTAGGAGTATAGAGTCAGAGATTCTTATATTTGGATTTTACCTCTACTTACTGGATTTTATATGAAGTTTATTACGGATACATAGCATTAATTGACTAACTCATCATGGTGACTTGACTTTCCCCTACGACTTCAACTGTATATATATATTTGTGTCTATTGTGTATTATCATTGGATTATGTGTAATTTTACCTCTCACTTGCAAATAAACAATCGTATCATATACTATGTGTTAATTGTGCCCCGCTAATTCCCCCATCATGACAATCTACTACAACATCAAAACGTACGTGACCTGCCCAATCCGACCAGGGCTCCGGTCACAGTGTGGTGGAGTAATCCGTGTTTCGGTTACCATGTAATGAGTTGAATTTCTGATGGATGACTAAAAATACCAAGTGTTTTCGGAGGATCAAGACTATAATCATCAGTATAAAGGAAAGTTCTGGAGAAATGGCCATCAAGACCAAGAAGAGAGAATGATACTTCCAAATACTGCATATTGGGTGAGTACAGCCACTTTATATTACATGTGACACATAATTTTTCATTATTTATATTCACAAATATAAAGATATTGGCTAAACCTTAGTTTTACCATCATGATTATAGTCTTTGATTTCTTTAAACACTGATTAGGTATAGCATCCATTTAAACTGCTCTTACAAATAGGATTCAAATAGGGTCAATTTATGCATTTAATATGCCATACCCTACATAGACACAAATGCAAACAAATCTATAATCAAATCACATCAAGTCATATAGCAATAAATCTGATTATTAACTTCACAATTTACATCATAGTTGTTTCATCAACATGTCTTCACTCAAGCTTCTATACACAACCACACATGTATTTTATTTCCAATTTTATGCCTACATAGTTTTTTAATTATTGTCAAATTAAACTGATACTTAATTTAGACCTTAGCGATTTGTTCAGTGTCCTGTTCTCTAGTGCTAGATTTCTGTGTTGAGGGCACACAACACCTTATCAAACCCAATACCCTGAAGGACTCTTAACAAATCTCTATTTTAAATTACAACCTCACAAATTTTTAATTTGATAAACTGAATTTGTTTTAGTATAATATGAATTTACTCTAGTAAAGAGATCAAAATCCTGATTCATGTTAGAACACCTGTGAGTCATATGCTAGCGGGGACTACTTTGTTAGTGCATTAAACTGCTGGTGAACGGTGTAACATTCATTCAAGAGTTTTGATAAAACAAAAAATTTGTGTCCTATTTATTATAGATTTTTTTTATTTAAATATCAATCAAAATGAATCCTTTTCATATTTAGATTCCTGTCAGATAACTTACAGTGTCACATGTTGATTTTGTGGTTGTATCTCATTTACCCATATGTTATGCAATCTAACATTCAGTTTGTCTTCAGACATTATTTGAAGAGGAGATAACTCATCATACAAACCAGTAACTTTTGTGTTTACATGTTTTCTATAAAGGAAGCTGTTATACTTGTTCTATTACCAAAGCCAGTACCTGCCATGGAATGTCAACCTTACCAATTATCCACGAATATTTTTGTTATTGAGCGTCAAGGACCATTGTATCTTACCGCGTTTTGCGCAATACAATGAGCCGACATACTGTTACATACTTCCAAGAGGCAGTGCAATTCCGTCACGTACGTGAAAGGAATCTATGACCCAGAAAGAGTGGGAACCTTGTCCCAACACACAACTTTTCATATTGACCGTTCGCAAATCCACCACGTTACCGCAGAGCGATAACTGTTGCTTACCAGCCGTTTATGCTGTTACCGCTCATTACTATTCCAAGTCCATGAGGAGCCGTACACTGCCAGAGCGATATCGGGCTCTCAGGAGAACAATTGCTAAGACGGAAAATGGGTATGTTCAGTACTGTTGGCGTGAAAGCGTCACCGATGGAAAAAAGACGAATGTGACATTGTCAACCGTCACTGCCCAACTTTGCGAGGTGAACATGCCTGGCGTCTGACCTCCGCACCTGTCCTGCCCTTGGTTCTCGGAAAAAGGGAGATATTACGGGTTCAAATATACCCAAGGCGTGTGTCTCTTTCTCCCCTGAGGTAGGAGGATAGTCGAGCGTTCAGACCTGAATGTGGAACCTATGCTCAGATCACTTCCGTCGCGCAAAGACGCCTGTTGACAGTTGTCTACCGTCAAACATGCGTCGGTCCAGGCCTTTGGTTGACAAGCCTAACTGGGACAATGATGTCCCAGTGATATGGCTTGATGTCCAAGACCTGCAAAATAATCATGGGGGACCGAAACAGTTTCAATCTGGTCCATATCTAAGCCACAACACAAACCACAACAAAACCACCTGGTGAGCTAAAACCCTATCCCACCGCGCGTCTCCAGGACTTACACAACAACCAAACACCGAACATTAGAAAAAAAGTTACCGCCGCTCTGTCATAGACGTGCTTATATTCTTCACCGTCTATTGACGTAAAAAAACTACTCCCTGAGAAAGCCAAGCGACCAGCAAATACACCACCGAGGAGCCAACGCCATGACAACAAGCATAAAAACAAAGGTAGCTGGCGAGGTCCCCTGCACTAAACAACAAGAGGCCCAGAGGGCCTGTATCGCTCACCTGGTTTTTTTCTAGTAATTATCACAAGACTCTGACCAATTAGAAAAATAAGCAAATTGACTCCCAAAGTTTAATTTGATCACAACCATACAATGATGCTATTGATACATTACAATTATGCTATCTAATACATAGGTTCAGAGACAAAGTAATTTATATGAAAATAGTAGCCTAATTGACCTTTTTGACCTCGCATCTATTGTCGTCTAAGGCCCCGTGGGGTCTAGCCCTATCATTTGTACAATTTCAAATCCCAGCCCTTATAAGGATGCTACCATTGCATTATATAGTGCTCTTCCATTCTTAGTTTGCAGAGAAGAAGTCGTTTATATGGAAATAGCTAAATTGACCCCTTTTGACCCCACCCTTCAGGGCCCCGGTGGGGGTCAGCCCCTCATTTGCAAATTTTTGAATCAAACCCTATTAAGGATTGTAACCATTGCCATTATGAGCGTAATCCCATGTTAAGTTGCAGAGAAAAGTCATTTATATGGAAATTGACCATTTTGACCCCGCCCCTCAGGCCCCCGGGGGGGTTAGCCCTATCATTTGCACAATTTTGAATCCCCACACTATAAGGATACTACCATTGTATTATGGGTGCTATACCGTGCTTAGTTTCAGAGAAGAAAGTCGTTTATATGGAAAAGAGCCAAATTGGCCACTTTCGACCCCGCCCCTCAGGCCCCCTGGGCTGGCGGTCAGCCCCATCATTTGCACAATTTTTGAATCCCCACCTATAATGATGCTACCATTGCATTATGGGGCTATGATTCCATGCTTAGTTCTAGAGAAGAAGTCGTTTATATGGAAATAGCCAAATTGGCCCTTTTGACCCCGCCCCTCAGGCCCCCTGGGGGTCAGCCCATTCATTTGTTACAATTTTTGAATCCCCATCCTATAAGGATGTATCAATTGCATTATGGTGTCTATCCCTCTTGGTTTCAAGAGAGAAGTCGTTTATATGGAAATAGCCAAATTGAACCCTTTTGACCCCGTCCCCTCAGGCCCCCCGGGGGTCAGCCACATTCAATTTGTTTACAATTTTGAATCCCCAATCCTAATAAGATACTACCATTGCATTACGAGTGCTATCTCATGCTTAGTTTCAGAGAAGAAGTCGTTTATATGGAAATAGCCAAATTGACCCCATTTGACACCGCCCCTCAGGCCCCCGGGGGGTCAGCCCCATCATTTGTACAATTTTGAATCCCCACCCTATAAGGATGCTACCATTGCATTATGGGTGCTATCCAATGCTTGGTTTCAGAGAAGAAGTCGTTTATATGGAAATAGCCAAATTGACCCCATTTGACCCGCCCCCAGGCCCCCGGGGGGGTCAGCCACATCATTTGTAACAATTTTTAAATCCCTACCCTATAACGATACTACCATTGCATTTATGAGTGCTATCTCATGCTTAGTTCAGAGAAGAAGTCGTTTATATGGAAATAGCCAAATTGACCCCATTTGACCCCGCCCCTCAGGCCCCCGGGGGGTCAGCCCCATCATTTGTACATTTTGAATCCCCACCCTATAAGGATGCTACCATTGCATTATGGGTGCTATCCCATGCTTGGTTTCAGAGAAGAAGTCGTTTATATGGAAATAGCCAAATTGACCCCATTTGACCCCGCCCCTCAGGCCCCCGGGGGGTCAGCCCATCATTTGTACAATTTTGAATCCCCACCCTATAAGGATGCTACCATTGCATTATGGGTTGCTATCCCATGCTTGGTTTCAGAGAAGAAGTCGTTTATTGGAAATAGCCAAATTGACCCCTTTTGGCCCCGCCTCTCAGGCCTG
>SAYR01076073.1:149-19919 GCA_004382745.1 Argopecten irradians irradians | reverse complement strand
TGTTTTGTCAACTGGAAAAGATCACATAAAGGACAAGGAGGTGTATATCGACATGGCCAAGATTCCAAAGTGTTTGCATTATAGTTATTTATCATATATGCAGAGAATCAGCCAGTTAAATTCCAACTCTACCTGTGATTATCAGTGTTAAACAACGTCTTTGTGTCTTATTATATATTACCCAACCGATATTCATTCATTACCTAACCGATGTCCAGAACAGTCATCGTCGTTCATTACCTAACCGATGTCCAGAACATCATCGTCGTTCATTTCCTAACCGATGTCCAGAACAGTCATCGTCATTCATTACCTAACGATGTCCAGAACATCATGGTCGTTCATTATTACCTAACCGATGTCCGAACAGTCATCGTCGTCATTTCCTAAACGATGCCAGAACAGTCATCGTCGTTCATTTCCTAAACGATGTCCAGAACAGTCATCGTCGTTCATTTCCTAACCGATGTCCAGAACAGTCATCGTCGTTCATTTCCTAACCGATGTCCAGAACAGTCATCGTGGTTCATTACCTAACTGATGTCCAGGTCCTTACATATCATCATCACATTTCAAATAACTTTTTCAATGCAAGAGCCAAATGTATTTATACTTTCTAAAGACTTTATCGAGTTCTACCAAAAGTGACTTCAAGAAACATCCAAACAGATGAATCTTTCCTAATGTGTCCATTATTGAGATGGTGATCTTATGAATATCTATACATGATTGTACTTCACTACTTAAATATTTACTATCAAATGTTTTTGTTTTCCATTTTGAAAAAAAATTCTCTTTTACCCTGAGAAGATTATATGTATGTTATGAAATATTTCATGCTATGTATATACATGATACTGGCCATATCATGTATTTTTTTTTTGTTTTGTTTATACAATTCCGGTACCGGTAGTTAATGTACATATGTAATTTTCAAATATTCTGTACATACTCTATTTTTGCATATTAACCACATATCAAACTATATTCCAATCATGCAACACTGTATTACATATACACGTGTGATTGTAATAGGTTCATTACTGATATATTTTTTATTTCATTTTGATTACTTATTTTTTGGGGTTCAATATGATATGCCTTATTATAGGATGTCGCTAAACATCTTATAAAAATCGGCGTTGTCTTATACCATTTGTATACTAAGTGACTTCTCATTGAAAGGGTATGCTCATTATCATAAACTATTTTTGGTTTTTTTATCAAGTATGCAATTACAATATACAAAACATTTCATTGTCATTGATATATCTTATTCCTATTTCATTCTGTACATGTCTATATGTCCATAATTGTTTGTATGATGTTCAATTACACCTCAATTTTTGTATGAGGACAAATCAATTTAGGAGAAGGGGAAGCATTTCACCAGTGCAAATACTAAATTTTGCACAATTTATATATTTTTTTTCTCTTATTGAATTAGTCCATATATTTTATTGGAAATTAATATAAAATCATTATCTAGACCATTCTGTCATATGTAAGTCATTTTTATTTTTACCTGTAATAAATATCTATATTGTTAAGTAAATCCTAGCTAAAGGTGCCAGAGTTAATCCCTTACTTTCCTGGGACAAACAGGAAAGGATTAAGCCTTCAATTATCTAAACCTTTCACTTATATTCATAGACATGTTAATTGTTTCTCACCTATCTTTGCCTTGAGAAAACATGTCACTCTATTTTGGGAACTTGTTATAAAAAAGGGCAATTGCCACCTGTCACTATAATTTGGAGTAGATTTAGGATTCTTATTTAAGGAGATACATAGTTAGTTAGTTAGAGTTAGTTGGAGAGTTCAGTTAGGAGTATAGAGTCAGAGATTCTTATATTTGGATTTTACCTCTACTTACTGGATTTTATATGAAGTTTATTACGGATACATAGCATTAATTGACTAACCATCATGGTGACTTGACTTTCCCCTACGACTTCAACTGTATATATATATGTGTCTATTTGTTATTATCATTGGATTATGTGTAATTTTACTCTCACTTGCAAATAAACAATCGTATCATATACTATGTGTTAATTGTGCCCCGCTAATTCCCCCATCATGACAATCTACTACAACATCAAAACGTACGTGACCTGCCCAATCCGACCAGGGCTCCGGTCACACATATAACAGTTCTAAAAATAGCACATACGCTGGATTGGCGTATTTATCAAATATCTGTAAAGTTCTTATAACCAGATTCATACACATATGCAAATAACATCATTAATCAATTTTCTAAATATATACAATAAGGGGCGGGCAAAGAACTTACTCTGTAGGGGGACCTTTCCTTAATTTTGATTTTGTTTTTGAAAAACACGTTGTCTGGCGGTGCCATCTTACAGGAAAACGAAAGGTATTATGGGTAATTCCCAGAATCGAAAGTGACAGTAGTAAATAAGATATGTACAAAGAAGAAACTCGTACTAAAGTACAATAAATCAAATCTACATAAATCCAAAGTAACACGACAAGTGGTACGATTGAAAAAAGGTGGTAGAAAGTTGTAGATATTGCCAAAATTGTAGGATTCTCCCATTCAACCATCAGTAAATTTTTAAAGAATTTAAAGAAAGAGAAAGTATTGAAAATAAGCAGCGAAGCGGGCGGCCCAGATTAACAAGTGAACAGGGGACACGAAACTTTTTCGCCTATTAAAACATGATCGTCGGCAAACATTGGCAGATTATTCTACACAATTTAATTGCATTTACTCCTGTTAAAGTTTCAAAACGTTTACTGTAAAGAGAAGATTACATTTGAGGGTTTATTCCAGGCGGTCTGTATGTAAAGACGTTTGACGATATCCGGCAGTTAACAGAAAAAAAACGAGTTGAGTGGTGCCTGTGGACATAAAAAATTGGACAATTTCTGAAAATTGGGAACACTGTAATATTATCTGATGAACACAAGTAGTTTTAGGTACTGATCAAAAGTTATGTGTGGAGAAAAGCCGACGAGAAATGGCGTCCCGAGTGTTTGGGGATCAGGACTGTACGTCACGGTAATCCCGAGTGTCATGTCGTTTTGGGTGCTGTGTGTGCCACCGGAGTAGGTGTGCTGAGACCAATAGAAGGAAATTTAAATACAGATAAGTACATTGAACTATTAGATCAAAATTTATGGCCTGTTGTCTTGAAACATTTTCCTGATAAGCCTTTGATATCCCAAGATGATAACTGTCCTGCACACATGTCGGGGAAGCCCAGCAGTGGAAACAGAAAACAATATTATTGTTTAATCTGGCCTTTCTCAGTCTCCAGATATAAACATTATTGAAAAGTATGGAGAAGATTAAGATTCGTCTTACAGAGAATGCAGCATACTATTAAAAGTCGCCAAGAACTTATTGATGCTGTAACTCTGATTGGACTTCATTACTTCGGGTATATTGCTGCGCTGTATGCAACTTTACCAAGACGAGTCCAAGCAGTAATTTAAGGTTCATGTAATGGCTTTTTAACCATGATATTTTGCAAGCCTAAAACGCATTAATGTGCTGCTATTGAACAGAACTAATTTCATTAATTGTTGGTATATACCCCTGGCTAACTGTCAGTTCTTACTGTTGATAAGTAATTTGTGAAGCTGCTTGTAAATTTCAGTTAAAAAGAAAAAAAAGTATATTTTCTGGAGAAAAGCATAGAACCGTGTGAATTGCATTGATGGCACCAAATAAACATGCTATCGTGTTCAGTATGTGACTATGCCAGGTACTCCAACAGTTGTTTGGCAAAATCGGACCAGCGAATAGCGCAGGAGCCTAAAATATCACTGTTTAAACCATTACATGAACCTTAAGGCAAAGGGTCATGCAACAAAATACTAAAATATCAGGTAGGTGTGTTCCATGGTTTCTGAGTTATGGTTTTATAAAGTTGCAATATCTAAATCACAAGACGACGCGACGTCATAAAAATGTGAAGACTTTTGGCACGGACACTGTATATGTATACTATTGTGTAAAAATTTTTCGTGCCAGGTCCCTGTGGGTGACAATAGTCCCTGAAAGGCTTAAGGACTAAAAACGGCTGGCCAGTCGACTCTCGTGTTATGGAGTATTCACGGTCGTTAAATCTAGAGATGCAATGGTATCAAATTCGTCTGTTTAAAACCCCCAGTACTCTCAATGCGAGCAGGGGTCCCGAAGAACTTGCGAAATTTCCCGGGTCGATTTTGGTTTCAGTTTCACTTATAAATGGGCTTGCTTGAATTGTTATTCAGGTGTCGCCGTTAACAATATAAGCTGTTCCTAGTAGGGGAGATTTTTTTTCTTAGATACGACATTTTTTGTAAAAACATACATAAAAACATACTTACGATACATAAAACACTATCATACATGCATATCTTATTCCATTTGTAGATGAAAGACTAATATTTATATTTCAATTAATCTGCGTACGCCGGTCTTAAATACTCGTCTAAAGAACCAAGTATTGCCTTTTTGCCCTTGATCAGCGTTACGCAAATGTTTAGAAGGATGGAGATTTCAATATGAATATTAAGCGTATTGTTAACAAAGTTGTCTTTGCTGAAAGGAGAATATTCCAGTCGTGGAACAAGTTGCATGTGTGACCGAAGCGTAAAAACAAACAAATAAACGAGATATGCAGTGTATATACTAAGAAGAAGAGCGATCGGTTAATCTCAGCATTAATTATAGAATCAAAGGTAGGCCTACGTAACTTTAAGATATGTTGTAAAAGTTTTGTGCCTGACTGTAAACGCACAGGCGTCTGCATAACAAAATATCCTACCCTACTATATATGTTCATTATATAGGGCAATCCATGTAATCTCGGACACTTTTAGGGACAGCAATTTTCAACTAACCATTCGCGATCGTTGCGATCATTTAGTTCAACACGGACAAACAAGCTCGCTTACGTTGCTATTTTAAGATACATTTGCAGCGTAGATTTTCATTGTTGGGTCGGTACAGTGTGTAATAAAAAACCAAAAGACGAAACCTGAAAGAATATAAACCCGGACAGTCGGCACAAAAACTCGGACACCAAATTAACTTTTTAAAAAATCTTCAATCTTCTTCTTGCATGATCATAAAACAATTGTGTTATTATATGTGATTAGTTTACTTATTCCATTATGCCTATTAATTAATAATAACACTAAATATGTTCTTTGCTATTGTTGACTCTAGGATGGATCATACGGAGATACATGTACTTTTCAATAAATAATCATGTATGTCGTAATAAAGGTTGTTATGTATGGTAATTGTACCAACTCATTATGCTTATTAATTACTTGTGTATAATATTAATACTAAATATGTTCTTTCTATTTTGGCTCTAGATAAAATCCTATGATAGGAACAAGGACCCTGTGAAGAGGAAGTCATGCAGACAATTAATGCCCCAATAAAATTATTTGGATAAAATGCCTCTGAAATAAAAATGCTTTGACTATTCAGCAAATTGTTGTCATTAAACTTGAAGTAAACAAAAAAAGGACACATTTCCTGTAAAGTGACGTAGATAATGCACTTAAAGTTATATGTCCGTATTTTTCATACCACGAATCAAGAAAAGCTTTTAATATGTTATCATCAACAAAAGTTATAAACAGTTTTTGAAAATTATAGTACTTTCAATGCATTGGTTTCAATTTCACAACTATAAATAAAGGCAGAAATGATTTTTAGCAGTACTACCAAAAATCAGTATTATGTACATCTATAGTAAAACGAAATGGAGTACCTACGGCCAGACCATGAAGCCAAATTGTGGTCTACAATTTCATTTTACATTTTTACAAATTTATTAGTAATTATAAAGTTGATTTCTGCAGGAAAGTTCCCATCTAAAATATACATAAGGCAATAAAAAACAACCAATTTTCCAGTACATAATTTCTGTTGTTGCAACTAACGTTTATAAGGCATTTGAAGCCATTTGAATGATTTTCACGGCTTAATTAATCAAAGCTTATGATTTTCAATAGAATTAAAGAAGAAAAATCAAAATGCCAAAATTTGCGCCCAGTTACGGCACATATAACTTTAAATGAAGTACTGTATGTGATTTTATCTCATTACAAATTCCCTGTTTTGAATTTAATTTCTTTTGTTCCCTCTCTAGTTTTTCTTTCTTTTTCATCTTTTTTTTCTTGAACATTCCTTTTCTCTAGGAGGACATCATCGCTAGTTAAAAGACGATGCGATGTTTTTCTTTTCTTTTTGCTAGCCGAATTTCATTTTTACAATTTTAGGTGGAAGAAAACATGTTTTCTATTTCTGAATTCCAGAATGTTTCCAGTGTTTCCTCTTCAGTTGGGTGGAACGTTTTCTACAATCAAATTGTTATAGGATTTCGGCTGTCCGTCAGATAGAGTTTGCTCATTGACACATAAAGTCCCAGGAAAAGCAGAGACGGCATCGTCATGTGAGCACGAGGCGGGAACAGTCATAGTGTAGAGAACAAGTGCTTGGAACAGAGATGTAGCAGAAGCAGAAGCTTTTTGATGGGTTTGCTTGGCAAAGGAGACAAGACAGGAGCCTGCATAGTGTCGTTGGGCTTTGGGAGGAGTGGTTGCGGAGGCAGTGTGTGGACGAGGGTCGGATACCACATCATGTCCGTAGGTATGACGGTTTCAAAAGGAAGCCGGACGATATCGCTTCAGTATATATGGATTATATTCCACATGCACGAACCCCATTTTTGAAATTTGCTGGGCTATAATGCCTTTGCCACGCTTGACTTACAATACCAGGAAAAACTCCACTGTTAAATAGAATGTTAATGGCGTTCCACTTAAATATTGCACTCGATAGCGTGGTGTATCAGGCAGAGCTAAACCGGTCCACAAATCTGAGCGATCTAGCGGTGTGATGTGGGTGTGTGGGGTGGCGAACATAAAATGTGTATATATTTCCCTAGCAACGTTCCAAAATTGGCGAGAGACTCATGAGTTATGTAGTGTCCAATCCTCCCAGATGAGGAATTGAGTCTTGCCCTCCCCACCACTCCTTCAAAACAATACAATCGAAACCTATTGTTCTTCCCCTATTTTGTCTGTAATCCAGCCATATTCTGCTTGCCCATTGCCCATTTTGGTACCTTCAGGTCGCCGCACTAGTGTTAAAACCATGGACAGAGCTAAGTTTTTTACCTTTTGCGATCAACATCGGTGACATGTGCCTTCCTTCAGCATTCCACGCCACGCCCATGATGTTATATTTGTCTGTTATTTGACGTTCTACCAAACGACGTTGCGCGCGCCCTTCTCTGCGATGCACTCTCACAGGGTTATAGTTCGAAATTGCCCCGTCGTTTCTCGCAGTCCAAATCTGTTCTGGGTTGCGGACTCAATGTTTAGATTTGCAGTAAGCTGGCCCAAGTCGTCCATGTATTTTTGGACCACAAACAGCGGTTAAAGCATGACGGCTCTGCGGAAGCCAACTTCTCTGGCTTTCGGAATTTAGCCAATCCGGTGCTTTTTTGAGCACCTTACCCACCATGTTAGAGGAGTATCCTCTAAAAGGTAACCTAAATTTGTTTGCAGAATCACCGTTCCTGACCAACAACTGTTTTACTACTAATCCCCTATACCCTGTCGTGAGCGCTCTGTTAACACTATGGACAATTTTGTTTTCGATCAATTCAGGTAACAGCTTTCGCCAGGATAGCATCCATCGAAGACTTTTCTGTAACCCTATCGGGCAGCGTCGCTGCACCTAAGGGACGTTGAACGTTCCCGCTGCGCTTTCCTTAGGGACATTCCCCCGAGCTTTTGACCTGCTGTACATCCTTGCTGTAAATTAGTCTGTCGTAATTTCATTTCACGTCCCCTGACAGTTTAGTTTTCTTAGGCATCTAAAAGAGAAAAGATATACAATTTACACACACATTAATATAATGACTGTATTTATTGTATAGTTTTTTACCCATTTCTTTCAAAAATATATTTTGAAACGAAAGCGCTAAGGATTACAATCAATTTTTATTTCCCTTGTTTTATAGGAGTTTTAGTCTGAATGCGAATCATGCATATTATATATACCATGTATCCTGCGTACATTTAATATTATGTTGCATTTTACTTTTATTATCTATATGCCTTCTAGTTTTAGCTTTTATCCTATATTGCAAATTTAAACAATAATTTAGATCCACAGTATATAATTCTGTCTAAATTGTGTCCGAATAAATGACTACATTGAAAAGATATCATTAACAACTTCGCAGCTCTTGTTATATATATAGCAAACTTTTTTTTATTTTCAAATGTTAGAATCAGACGATTAAAGTGCTAATTACAGCAACAAATTACATGGTCTAAATCATAATAAGAAATTAACATCCTCAGTTCACTCTTCAACATCACTGGCACTAAATGAATGTCTTGACCGACCTTTCACTTGAATTTTCCCGGGATGCAGACCACCGTGTCACTGATGTCAGAAAAAATCCGATTGTACCGGTATCCGTTCCGGATAGCTCCCCTTTAAAAAATCGTTTCCTGGTCTTGGTCAACACGATTCATCAATATCGAAAACATCACCCAACAAAAAGATAGATATGCAATGAAAACAGTGCTTTAATACCCAAACGTCCGAAGTTTAATGCACTGACCGAGAATACAGATTGCCCCTAGTAGGCGGTAGGTTATTATATTGTTTTCCAAAACCAGATGCAGCGTCTGTGGTAAACTTACCAGTTTTTGCCGTATATGATATTTCCCAAAATGCACTGGCAAACCTTACAACAACATTTCAATTTTATTGCAGTGTTCATATTTGGATAGGTTGATTTATTTGTGATTTTCGTAAGCCTGTAAAATCCATGGTAATATTTTTTTTCTTTTTGAAAAATCTCCACCAAATAATGGAATTTTAACCCCAAATAACACCCCTTCTTGATATTTTAATAAAACATTTTTAAACCCAAACATCACCTTTACAGCCGTAAAGCAGCCTATTTCGAACTTATAGGCATAAAAATTATTAAATTTTTGAAGCAATCTTACCTCGTGCCATGGGATAACGTATCAATTTCTGCGGCGCTCCGCAAATAGTATGGAGTTTTTACCGTCTTACAAATAAGCACATACGGATACCCTTCTAAGTTGTACTTTCTGATTTTATTTTTTTTTTTCATACAGAATGTCTCAGTACTCCCAACGCATACGAATGGAAGGCTTGCTCCAAGATATTTGGTAATGTTTCCAGACCAACAAATGTCAAATCACAAAAAAGTGGAAAGAATGTTAACACAAAAAACCTTATTACTTGCGGTCCAGAAGTGTGGACTACTACCCAAACTACAAAAGTTATCAACAGATTAGATATTAAGCTTCGGGCTTCGGAAGTTCAAAGGTAATGTATAACAGTAGATAACTAAAATCAGAAGTGGAAAAATGCACCACCAAAACCGGTTAAAAACTTTCTTAGATCCTATCCTAACGGTGTACACTACAATATATATATATAAATATATATTACAAAATGAGCTGATACCTGCCATATCAGCTGTGATTGACTGATCCAGAATTCTTACATAATTACAAAATGTAATTCATATCTATACTGTATATAAATATATAAATATATTTAGTCGTCTATCTGAAAACAAAGTTATCAATATCATTCTTTACAAGAGATTAATGGATAATGTAACAAGTTTATCGAATGCATAAGAGCTTATAAAGCATACACATATTGTAATTACTTTCTAATTTTTTCAGGACTCCCCCACTTGGGTGTTATCAATGAAATTGAGCGACTGAGGAATTAAAGGAAAAAAGTTTCTAAAAAACCAGAGAGGGTAAAGAGAAGAGCTACACGCAGATAACCAATGAGTGTGATCAGTATTATCTTGTGTAAACAGAACTTAAGAGACACTGTCTGGTATATAGACTGTATGAAACTGAAAAACTAGCTTTAAAGAAACGGAAGCTATAAATTCTGTATTCAAATTAATTTTAGCAACCAAAGGAACATTGATCTTGTTTATGGACAGAGAATACGCTTTTCATGTATGTGAATATCTATACATGTGTAGATTAATAAACTCTGTGTCATATAGATTTCAGCTCTAAATTATGAAAGCAGCATCACAAGTCAGATAAAATAATGATAATGAGGACAATTGAAAGCATCAATGAAAGTTAAATTTTAGTAATCCCGTTCAAAAGAAAATAAGTTCATTTATCCCTGTAATACAGAAGAATTATACATGTGTGTATGACTTTGGAATAAATGACCGCTGTGTGTTTGAAGATACATGTATTTACAATTTATTTTGTCCCTTCTCCTGCTATAAACTGGAAAGTTTAAAAACAATTCCCAAGTACAAGTATTTATTGCCATCTGCAATTGCCAAACAAAAGCTATATGTTGAGCGCAGCCTAGTCTTTCATAGCTCGTCGCTGCACACTGTTTGCGATGCTTGAGTTACAAAAGTGCATGACTTTCCAGTCAAAAAGTAAAAAGTCAAGATCAGTGTAGTAAAAAAACTGAAAAATTCTTGTATTGTAATTAATTTAATAAAGTCACCTTGGACCAATAAATGAAACTTCAAATACAGATATGCTTTTCACCAGAGCTGCTTCTGGCACCGGATTGCTGTTTGCTGGATTAAGTCAAAGTACCTGTCATGGTTACTAAATTAGTAAGTCAAAGTTAACCTGTCAAATGCGTTACTAATATAAGTCAAAGGTAGTCCGCTAAACCTGCCTATATATTAGCCTTTTTAAATTTTTTCTGCCTAAATATATAGTCAGTTCGCGGGGTAACCTCTTTAAAAATGATAATCGTAGGCAGATTGGCTACGCTACGTCAGCGGCATATTTCTAATAATCGTCCATTAATCGGGAAAACGTACACATACCTATATATTGGGATCTTATGTACTCCACTGACACTTATGGTTACATCCCATATGGAATTAAACCACTCTGCACAATGAAATACTTACCCCGAGACCCTCTATTCACACATTTTGTGTAAGGCCGCCATATACACATTTAGTAGAGCAAACGCAAGCCAATCAACGTTCGCTTCCCGGTTTTATTTAAAAAAAGCACGTGTAGTTGAGGAGATAAACAAAATGCTAGCCCAGGTTAGAGTTTTTATAGTGAAATTATTGGTCGACTACAGAACATAAAGTTGTCAAAAATATTCAAATTAAACACGACTATTGCTAGTACACGCACCCACTTTGTCGCATTATTCACGTTGCATATACAGTAGCATATACATTGTTAGCATTTTGTTTACTACACGTGGTTTGTTTAAATAAAATAAAACCAGACGAAAGACGTTTACAGAGATTGGCAGCTGCCGTTTGCGTCTACAAATTGTATACAGCCGAGCCACTTACAAATGCTGTGAAATAGAAAGGTCCGGAAGTATTCATATGCAGCAGAACGTGTTTTAAAATAATCAAAATGGGAGTTAAACATAAGCCTGCAGTGGTTGGGTGTGGTGAGTACATAAGTTAACCCAAACTTAGTTGATATAGTATGTTACAATTTTAGCCCGGAATAATAACATGGACGAGTATATTAGAATATGCCGCTGACGTAGTGTAGGCCAAATCATGTCCTACGATTCACATTTTAAAGACGAATAAAAAATAAAGATACCGGAGAGACAATAGACATATTAGGCAAAAAAAAATATGATAAACACTAAAAATAGGCAGTTTAGGACTAGGTCAAAGTTACCTGTCATGGTTACTATAGTAAGTCAAAGGTGTATGTCACTATACTTAAACATAGCAAGTATTTATTGACCTAGCAAGTAATCATGTTCTCATTTTTATGCTTAAACATCATCTCTCTCGGGGGTCAGCCCCATCATTTGTACAATTTTCAGTTAGTAGCCCATAAGGATGCTACCAGTCAAATTTTGTTGAAATCCGACCAGCGGTTATGGAGAAGAAGTCGATTGTTGACGGACGGACGGACGGACGGACGACGGACGACGGACGACGGACGACGGACGACAGACGACGGACGCCGGACGCCACGGTATGGCATAAGCTCACCTTGGTCCTTCGGACCAGGTGAGCTAATAAACCCAGTAAGGGATCAGATGACTCTATCCTTGGACGGAACATCTATGATGTTCTATCGGACGACAGCGAGTTTGGTGACAACACATTTATCGCCACCAAACAACCTACTTCAAGTAGTCCTGTCGGTCCTACAAACTATCCTCAGGGACCAACATAGAGACAAACACTATCATACAATGGAACATACGCGGATTTAAAGCGAACATAGAAGAATTAAAACATCTTATACAAACAAACATATTTACACCCTGCCTCTGGCTCGCTTACCCACATTGATCTATCGTTGTGCCATCCATCAATTCTTCTGGATTATGATTGGATTGTCAACGGTGATCTCTGTGGGAGCGATTACTTTCCAATTATACTTTAAAACATAGGGTCACCAAAACTTGAGGAGCCGATTCCTCGTTGGAATTTACATAAGGCGGACTGGGTTCAATTTAAAAATTTGTGCGCAGAGGAGCTCATTGAGGATAAATTTTTGAACCTCGATGACCCCATTAAAATTTTCACAGAAGCGCTCACTTCTATCGCTACAAAAACCATACCAAAATCCGTGCCAAAACCTACAAAGTTTCGTCTCTCAAATGATTCATTTATCAATAGATCTGGTAGAAATTCCGCTCTGAGGCGGTATTTGGCTTCGCCAACCGTCTCAAACTATAACAATTTTAAAATTTGGAGAGCAAAAGCTCGAAGGTCTATCAAATCCGACAAGAAAAGTACTTGGAAAGAGTACGTCTCAAAAATTAATTCCAATACATCTTCGAAGAAAGTTTGGGAAATTATTGGTAAAATCAGTGGGGAAAGAAAAGCAACACTATCCTCCCACCTCATTAACAACAATAAAATATTTTCTTCAAAATCCGAAATAGCTGACGCCTTTTTTATATTTTGATATTTTAGACCACTTAGTTAGACTAGAAACATTTATACGAGAAGCATTTGCCAAGAAAGAACATATTGTGGCCGTATTCTTTGACCTTGAAAAGGCATACGACACAACTTGGCAATATGGAATCATGAACGATCTCCACGATATCGGTATACGTGGTAATTTGCCAAAGTTTATATCAAATTTTATATCTGACAGGCATTTCAAAGTTCGAACGGGTTCAACTTATTCAGAAACAGAAACACAGGAGATGGGCGTCCCTCAGGTTGGTATCTTGTCCGTCACACTTTTTGGACTAAAAATTAACAGCATAACGAAATGTCTTGGCCAATCTACGGAAGGGTCTCTATTTGTGGATGATTTCTTGATCTGTTACAGATCAAAAAACATGCACACTATAGAACGGCAACTACAACAATGTTTAGGCAAATTACAAAATTGGGCTAACGAAAATGGCTTTAGATTTTCAAGATCAACAAGAGGCCCAGAGGGCCTGTATCGCTCACCTGGTTTGTAATGTCAAGTCATGTTCTGAATACAGGTTCATTGTTTCTTTTCTGAAGGAATTTGAATATTTACCTCTTATTTCCCTATTGGGCCCCGCCTCTCCTGCCCCCCGGGGGGGGGAGGGGGGTTTATAGGATTTACCTTTATTTTCCCTATTGTGCCCCGCCCCTCCTGCCCCCAGGGGGTCAGAGCCAAAATTTATACAAGTTCTTTTCCCCTTCCCCCAAGGATGTTTGTGGCCAAATTTGGTTACAATCCATGCAGAACTCTAGGACAAGTAGCGATTTAAAGGATTTTACCTTCTATTTCCCTATTGGACCCCGCCCCTCCTGCCCCCAGCAGGGATCAGAGCCAAAATTTATACAAGTTCTGTTCCCCTTCCCTCAAGGATGTTTGGTGGCCAAATTTGGTTACAATCCATGCAGAACTCTTAGACAAGTAGCGATTCTATAGGATTTACCTCTATTTTCCCATATTGGGCCCCGCCCCTCCTGCCCCCGGGGGGTCCGAAGCCAAAATTTATACAAGTTCTGTTCCCCTTCCCCCAAGGATGTTTGTGGCCAAATTTGGTTACAATCCATGCAGAACTCTAGGACAAGTAGCGATTTATATGGATTTACCTCTATTTCCCCTATTGGGCCCCGCCCCTCCTGCCCCCGGGGTCAGAGCCAAAAATTATATACAAGTTCTGTTCCCTTCCCTCAAGGATGTTTTGTGGCCAAATTTTGGTTACAATTCATGCAGAACTCTAGGACATAGTAGCGTTTTATAGGATTTACCTTTTTATTTCCCTATTGTGCCCGCCCCTCCTGCCCCCGGGGTCAGAGCCAAAATTTATACAAGTTTCTGTTCCCTTCCCCCAAGGATGTTTGTGGCCAAAATTTGGTTACAATTCATGCAGAACTCTTATGACAAGGTAGGCGTTTTATAGGATTTACCTTTATTTTTCCCTATTGTGCCCCGCCCCTCCTGCCCCCGGGGGGTCAGAGCAAAAAATTTATACAAGTTCTGTTCCCCTTCCCCAGGATGTTTGTGGCCATAATTTGGTTACAAATCCATGCAGCTCGTATGACTAGTAGCGATTTAAAGGAAATGTTGACGGACGGACGGACGACGGACGCCGCGCCATGACATAAGCTCACCGGCCCTTCAGGCCAGGTGAGCTAAAAACTGTCTGTATGCACTTCTGTCAAAAACGAAAACCACACAATGATCCTGACCTCACACTCAATGGAATTAAAATTCCAGGAGTTGAACAAACTAAATTTCTTGGACTAATATTTGATTCGAAACTGTCCTTTGTTCCACATATCAAACATCTGAAGGATAAGTGCTCGAAGGCGCTGAACATTCTACGAGTTCTTTCCCATTTTGATTGGGGTGCAGACTGTGAAATGCTTCTACGTATCTATCGGGCACTTATTAGATCAAAACTTGACTACGGCTCTATTGTCTATGGATCGGCTCGCAGCTCCTATCTACAGATGCTTGACCCTATACAGAATCAGGGACTGCGTCTTGCACTTGGAGCTTTTCGAACAACACCTGTGAAGAGTCTCCATGTGGAAGCTAATGAGCCATCTCTAGTATGCTGCTCAACTGAAATCCAACCCCAAAAATCCTGCATTTAACCTTGTATTCAATCCACATCATCAAGAAATATTTACACAAAATCAAAAGCTCATACCAACATTTGGCATCAGAATTTCAAAATTTTTGCTGGAACTTAATATAACTTTCGACACCATTGACGAGTACACCGTATCGGATGTACCACCATGGCTCATTCAAACACCTGATATCAATTTATCTCTACATGAGAGGGCAAAATCCAGTGCATTACCCGAAGAACACAAATCCTCCTTTCGGGCAACAAAGGTGGTCTACCGAAACAAACAATAAACTGTTTAAAATTCAACCTACACTTAATCCTAAACTGTCCAGTCGGAGAGACCGCAGAGAGGAAGTTGTTCTCTCTCGGCTCCGAACTGGACACACATATTTTACACATTCCTATCTATTGAGAGGGGAGGATCCTCCCACATGCCATGTGATTCTCCTCTCACAGTGGAACATATTTTAGTGCACTGTATTGATTTTAAGCACATACGAGATAAGTACTACGATGTCTCCGACATGTACACTTTGTTTCATGCCGTGAGACATAATCGTATTTTTAATTATCTCAAAGAGATCGGTATTTTAAGCAAAATATGAACGTTTTCTCATCATACATCGTATCAACTCAACTCAACTCAACATTGTATATGAGTTTTCTCATGTGTTTTAGCCAAATTTATTTTATCCCATGCAAACCTTTTTTATCAAATTAACGTTTACAATCTGTGTTTTAGTCCTTACTTGCTTTTTCTTACCCTGAACTTTTATCCTGATATTAATGCATGACTTGTAGTTTGGCCCTAAAAAACCTTAGTTGTCGATGGGCCGTAAAACTCAAACAAACAAACAAACAAACAAACCTCACAGGTTTTTTTAGCCCAGCCTCTGAAAATGAAAAAAAAAATATGCAGGACCTCCCGAGTTTGAGATCAAACAGCATACTTTGGGAAAACTTTTAGGAGAAGGATTTTAGATTTCTGACATTGCATATTTACTTTCTGTGTATGAAAGGACAATTTATAGAAGAATGCAACAATGTGGCATATCAAAATTTGATTTTTTCTGATATGTCATCAAAAGATCTTGACAATCATGTTAGTGATCTCATCAAGCAATTTCCATTTTGTGGTGAAAGCTTATTGGGACAGATGCTACGTTCAAGAGGAGTTTTAGTACAACGTTGCAGACTTTGGGAGAGTATTCACCGTCTTGATGAAGTAAGAGTGGGTGAGAGAAGAAAAGGGAGGCTACATAGGCGCATTTACAATGTGAAAGGACCAAATCACCTCTGGCACATTGACACTAATCATAAACTTATAAGGTGGAAACTCATCGTAGCTGGAGGCATTGATGGGTTTAGTCGTATGGTTACATTTCTCAAATGTACTGATAATAATCAAGCTGAAACATTTCTTCAGTGTTTCACTACAGCAGTTACCAAATACGGTTTACCTCTAAGGGTCAGGTCTGATCAAGGTTTGGAAAATGTAGCAATTGCAGAATTTTTGATTTCAAAGCGAAGTATGATTACAGGAAAAAGTGTACATAATCAACGCATTTAACGACTTTGAAGGGAGGTCTATACTGGTGTTTTGGCATACTATTACCAACTATTTTTTTCATATGGAAGATGCAGGACTTTTTGTAAAATATTAACATATTGCAGCTCTTCATTATGTATTTCTCCCAAACATTAATGAGAAATAACAAGTTTGGGAAACTGCATGGGCAGGCCATCAACTGCGAAAAAGTTGGATCGTTTCCTCATGTGTTGTGGATCTCCGGACAGCAACAAAACCCAGTGGGTGTTGATGTATAAGACACTGATCTTTATGGTGTTGAAGACACTGATCTTTATGGTGTTGAAGGATTCATTGACACAATTCCAGGTGGTGATGTTGATGGTCAACGGCCTATCATTGATCCAATTGCATGCTGAGTGCTGAATGTGGCTTGTCGTCAAGAACTTGAATCGAACATTTCATCTTGACATCTTCCAACTTTGGAATGGATGCATATTCAAGAGCTTTAGATATCATCAACATACATGGTGATTAATGTGTTCGCTCAGCACCCAGGTTAATGATCAACTGTGAAATTTGGAATTTTTTTTTCAATATGTAAATAAAAAAAACAGGAACAGTCATCTTATCATCAGCAATGTTTAATTTGTAACAAAAGCAGAAGTTTCTAGAGAAAAAATGGTAAGGATTGGGTAGTGTATTGCAAGTATTTTTTTATTACAACTCAAGTAATGTATCTGAAAAAAGTCATATACACCCTATGGCTCTCCAGTTCAAAGTTACATTTAGATTTTAAAGAAATTAACCTCAATCATTTCCCAAAATTTAGGCAGTTTATTTCGTCAAACATTGGAGGAAATGAGGTGAAATATTGTGAATTTAATATCATTTAACAATTAAAAAAAAGATATTTATGAACTTTTTCAATATTAATGCCCTTCCGAAAATTCTCAAGGGTAAGATATATGGTATATGACTGCACTTAACTGTTAAAATCCATGATGACAGCTAATTCAAAATTACATGGAGAACCTACATGTGAAATATACCTGCATTTCTTCTCGAAAAGAAGTATTAACTAACTTCAACGGATAATATTCAAAATTGTTATCAGTCAACCATTTTGCTCTTTCTTATTGGATAAAAATTAAACTGAAACTAGCTAATTGCAAATCTTAATATGCCAACCTTCATAGTCCATTATTTGCATACACTCTGCTTGTACAGTTTCTAACAGTTTTTGAACTAACATACACAGTAAATCATGTACATAATAAGTCAACTATAATAATGATAATCAGTGACCAATACTATACATATCAACCAAAAATATTCCATATTTTTTAGCCAAACTCATCCTTCATTTGAGATAACATTTTTAATAGCTCATGTTTTGTATACTGAATTACACAAAGCCATGTCATTTACTAATATGAAGGTTTCAGATGCTATATCTGTTAGCCCTGCAGGTAGGGCGTTAGAATTGTACCTGCTGCCCCTATTGCATGATCGTAAAAGGCGACTAAATTTAGGATCTTATCTTTTCTCTTCTTCCTAACTGACTTTATCTTTCCTAATGCCTCCCTTGGCAGCCGCCTCACTTTTGGCCTTGAGTTGGCGTCTTCGCCCCTGTGAGGAAGGCTGTGGGTTCTGTCCCCTGGCCGAGACACATCAAAGTCTATAAAAGTGGTAGTTTCTGCTCCTGCTTAGCGCTCAGCAAACGGGGAGTGGGACGACTGGTTCGCTCGTTGTCAGTATAATGTGACCGGGTGGGGTGTGTTGCTTGGTGTCTTCGGCGGCATGCTCCAGTGATATAGCACTATAAAAAGGGCAACAGTTCCACTTAACAAGAAGACACAACAAGAACATCCGCAAGTCTCCCAGTACAACTCACCTCGCACAACATACACGCAGCACACCGCATACATGGGAGGCCGTCCTTACATGACCATAGCTGTTGATAGGACGTTAATAAATCAAACAAACAAACAAACAAAAGCTATATCTGTCTTTTAAGCAAGAGGCCTTAATGGTCACCTGACATCGGATACAAATTAAAGAATGATTGTCATCCTGGAACAACTTATTGATAGATGTGAAAAGCAAAGCTTTGTTAAATATTTGATCATTTACTTATCTCATATTGTTGTGAAGTATTTCATATATTTCAACATTGTAACCTGCAGTGACCCAGTATCAGATATGTGCACATATATAATTGAATTTTCCATAAGCTTCATCAATCTTGGTTAATATTTATCATATGGTAAGGACAAAACATTATTGTTATTTTTTTACATTTTCAAACTCTATAACAATATAAAACTGTAATGGCTGTAAACAAATATTAACAAGGGGCATTAACCCTATAAGATAATCCCATATTATAAGCCATATGGCTTATATTTTCTCAAGTTATCTTGTCCATGAGATTCATTGTTAAATTTTAACAAAGTGCAAAACTTAAAATTAAAGTAGAAAAAAAAAAGAAAAAAATGGATAAGATCTTACTGATACGCGGTTGCATACAAATACATGTAGGTCCGACACTTGTGATGACCAAAGGTCAAGGTGACTTATTGTGATGGCCTTTTGTCTGGCGGTGCCAAGGGAGGCATTAGGAAAGATAAAGTCAGATAGGAAGAAGAGAAACAAGATCTAGATGATGTACATCTCTCAGTGGTATAGAGTTAATCTTGAAACCTTGACTTCTGTAGGGCTACAAATTCCTTGGTTGAAAACGGCGTGACTTAAGCAAGTGTCTTCTGGATAAGACGAGGGTCTCCAGAGGAAACCGAGATGGCAGAGGTCCTACATATTCCTCTAAAGTCTTTACAGCATTTCTTAGAAGGTCTTGTATATATTTTAGGTCTGTTTTTCCTTCACTGGAACAGCGCTCCAGTTCTTATTTCTTTTAGAATATTTGCGTACATACCTGGGGAAAACAAAATTAAAACATTCTTTAGTTGTTTATACATGATTAAAAGCAGATATTATACATAAAATACATTGTTCTTTTCAGTTAAAATAGTGATTCAATGCGACTTTATAAGGACACCAAAGTCATATTATAATTGCTTACATTGGTGGTAGGGCGTTAGAATTGTAGGAAGGCTCTGGGTTCTAACCTAAAGTCTGTAAAAGTGGTAGTTTC
>SAYR01076065.1:588816-604560 GCA_004382745.1 Argopecten irradians irradians | reverse complement strand
ACCTGTACTTGCAATGTGCTGGTGTATTCAAATCATTAGCACTTGCCTGTGCTGGTAGGAAAGTCATCAGCTTCAACCACTTCCTCTTTATAGAAACCAGTAGATATTTATTATCGGTATCTAGATGTTCTTGTCTACCTGTACTTGCACTGTGCTGGTGTATTGAAATTATTAGCACTTGCCTGTGCTGGTAGACAAGTCATCAACTTCAAAAACTGCCTCTTTAGAGAAATATGTCGTCAATACTTAGGATGAAGATGTTCTTGCCTACCTGTACTTGCAATGTGCTGGTGTATTCAAATTACTAGCACTTGCCTGTGCTAGTAGACAAGTCATCACTTTCAGTTACTTACTTGCTATAGAAATTCAACAGTTCCTTCCTTTAGAAATAATACAATACGTAATATTTTTGTCTAGATGTTCTTGTTTACCTGTACTTGCAATGTGCTGGTGTATTCAAATTATTAGCACTTGCCTGTGCTGGTAGACAAGTCATCAACTTCAAAAATTGGCTCTTTAGAGAAATATTTTGCAATACTTAGGATGTAGATGTTTTCCCTACCTGTACTTGCAATGTGCTGGTAGGAAAGTCATCAGCTTCAATCACTTTCTCTTTATAGAAACCAGTAAATATTTATTATCGGTATCTAGATGTTCTTAACTACCTGTACTTGCAATGTGCTGGTGTATTCAAATTACTAGCACTTGCCTGTGCTGGTAGGAAAGTCATCAGCTTCAACCACTTCCTCTTTATAGAAAACAGTAAATATTTATTATCGGTATCTAGATGTTCTTGCCTACCTGTACTTGCAATGTGCTGGTGTATTCAAATTACTAGCACTTGCCTGTGCTGGTACACAAGTCATCACTTTCAGTTACTTACTTGCTATAGAAATTCAACAGTTCCTTACTTTATAAATAATACAATACGTAATATTTTAGTCCAGATGTTCTTGTTTACCTGTACTTGCAATGTGCTGGTGTATTCAAATTACTAGCACTTGCCTGTGCTGGTAGACAAGTCAACACGTTTATAGAAATTCAACAGTTCCTTCCTATAGATATAATACTATACGTAATATTTTTGTCTAGATGTTCTTGTTTAACTGTACTTGCAATGTGCTAGTGTATTCAAATTATTAGCACTGTGCTGGTTGAAAACTCATAAGCTTCAACCACTTCCTCTTTATAGAAACCAGTAATTACTTACTATCAGTATCTAAAGGTTCTTGTCTATCTGTACTTGTAATGTGCTAGTGTATTCAAATTATTAGCACTTGCCTGTGCTGTTAGTAAAGTCATCACTTTCAGCTACTTTCTCTTTATAGAAACCAGTAAATATTTACTATCAGTATCTAGATGTTCCTGCCTACCTATACTTGCAATGTGCTGGTGTATTGAAATTATTAGCACTTGCCTGTGCTGGTAGGAAAGTCATCAGCTTCAGCTACTTACTTGCTATAGAAATTCAACAGTTCCTTCCAATAGAAATAATACAATACATAATATTTTTGTCTAGATGTTCTTGCCTACCTGTACTTGCAATGTGGTGGTGTATTGAAATTATTAGCACTTGCCTGTACTGGTAGGAAAGTCATCAACTTCAAAAACTGGCACTTTAGAGAAATATGTCAATACTTAGTATGTGGATGTTCATGCCTACCTGTACTTGCAAAGTATAGGTAGGCAAGAACATTCCTGTAGATAAGTCATCACTTTCAACTACTTACTTGCTATAGAAATTCAACAGTTCCTTCCTATAGAAATAATAAAATACTTTATATTTTTATCTAGATGTTCTTCCTTACCTGTAGTTGCAATGTGCTGGTGTATTCAAATTACTAGCACTTACCCGTGCTGGTAGGAAAGTCATCACTTTCAGCTACTTCCTCTTACCGTATTTCACCGCAAATAAGACCCCCCTCCCAGAGAAGAAATAAAGGTCAAAAGTGGTGGGGGGTCTTATTTGCGGACAACCCGCCTGATAACATCGATCTGAGGTCGCCATCTTGGATTTTTTAATGTCCTGTCATCGTTGTAACAGTCGTATGACAGATGGGTAATAGCAAGATGTTCAAGTATTTATAATAATAATGAAGACGTATGAGTAAAATTAAATCAAATATTATGACAAATTAAAATATAATTTTTAAACAATATTAGGGCAGTTATAAGTCTGAAAGAAAACGCACATTTTTGCAAGAGTCACGCGGACATTCACCAATGAATCAAAACGAAGAAACAGCAAAACAATGTCATTTTAATCTAGAAGTTTTAATAATCGTATTGTTATTTTAAAATATTCAAATTAGGTTTTTGTTTACGATCACAACTACATCTCCGTCTTAGTAAACACGTGAATCAATCGCCGTGAATCGGTAGGACGATCGCCGTTCAGACTCAGGCCTATTTAAAATTCACTGCAAACGTTTACATATCAAATTTGTTCATAGACAGAAGAATTTACGTACATTTGTCTCAGTCAAATGAGCAAACGATCGTGATTTAACTTCAACGTGCCGACATGCACTGATGCAGTTGTTTGTAACATCGTACACACATGTGTAGGAAAATGGCGCCGGGTTGAAGCCTTACTTTCACATTTTCACACCGGGTCGTGTTTGGGAATTTGATCGGTATTGCTATTGATACGACGATAGTTTTTGATAATATTTCAGATATTAATCCAAGTATTAACTGCATTAAAACATCGTAGCAAGTATTTTTGTATCCAGAGTAAAATACGAAACTTTGCGGCTAATCATATTATACTGACTGCGTAAACAAAACATGGCGGCCGAAAAGTAAAGCATGGTTTCTCCAACTGATCGTGAACTACAGGTACGTTACGTTCACAAATAAACATATTTGAAACTGTAAATGCCTTAAGTAGATGTTTTAGGTAATGATTGTATTAAGTTAGAATCTACGAGTGCAGAAACGATCTGCATCAATGACGAATATCTTTGCCGATGCATGTAAAAAATGACAAGCCGTACGAACACTAAAACGTGTTGAAGTGTTCATGGAAACAAATATCGGCGTATTTTGTTGAAAATAGCCTCCGATTAAATATAAGCACTGTTCACATTTCGTAGTTATTGATAATTACATTAAATCACCCGTGAATTAACTTGAATTAAATGACAAAAATAACAAGCACACAAACAGTTCTTTCTTTACTACGTGATTTTTCTATGCCGATAAAATAAACAAAAAAAGTTCCGATACAAAGTCATTTTGGTGATATTTTTAAATACTCCATTGCTCAAATCCATCATCCAGTAAACTGAAAAATAGGTGGGGGGTCTTATTTGCAGACATCCCCCCTAAGTCTGAAAATGTGTCAAAATAGGTGGGGGGTCTTATTTGCGGGAGGGGTCTTATTTGCGGTGAAATACGGTAATAGAAACCAGTTAATATTTACTATCGGTATTTAGATGTTATTGCCTACCTGTACTTGCAAGGGATGTACTTGCAATGTGCTGGTGTATTCAAATTATTAGCACTTGCCTGTACTGGTAGGAAAGTCATCAGCTCCAACCGCTTCCTCTTTATAGAAACCAGTAAATACTTACCATCAGTATCTAGATGTTCCTGCCTACCTGTACTTGCAATGTGCTGGTGTATTCAAATTACTAGCACTTGCCTGTGCTGGTAGACAAGGCATCACTTTCAGTTACTTACTTGCTATAGAAATTCAACAGTTCCTTCCTTTAGAAATAATACAATACATAATATTTTTGTCTAGATGTTCTTGTTTACCTGTACTTGCAATATGCTGGTGTATTAAAATTATTAGCACTTGCCTGTGCTGGTAGGAAAGTCATCAGCTTCAACCACTTGCTCTTTATAGAAACAATTAAATATTTATTATCGGTATCTAGATGTTCTTGCCTACCTGTACTTGCAATGTGCTGGTGTATTGAAATTATTAGCACTTGCCTGTTCTGGTGGTAGGAAAGTCATCAGCTCCAACCGCTTCCTCTTTATAGAAACCAGTAAATACTTACTATAAGTATATAAATGTTCTTGCCTACCTGTACTTGCAATGTGCTGGAGTATTCAAATTACTAGCACTTGCCTGTGCTAGTAGACAAGTCATCACTTTCAGTTACTTACTTGCTATAGAAATTCAACAGTTCCTTCCTTTAGAAATAATAGAATACGTAATATTTTTGTTTAGATGTTCTTGTTTACCTGTACTTGCAATGTGCCGGTGTATTCAAATTATTAGCACTTGCCTGTGCTGGTAGACAAGTCATCAACTTCAAAAACTGGCTCTTTAGAGAAATATTTTGCAATACTTAGGATGTAGATGTTCTTCCCTACCTGTGCTTGCAATGTGCTGGTGTATTCAAATTATTAGCACTTGCCTGTGCTGGTAGACAAGTCATCACTTTTATAGAAATTCAACAGTTCCTTCCTATAGAAATAATAAAATACTTTATATTTTTATCTAGATGTTCTTCCTTACCTGTAGTTGCAATGTGCTGGTGTATTCAAATTACTAGCACTTACCCATGCTGGTAGGAAAGTCATCACTTTCAGCTACTTCCTCTTAATAGAAACCAGTTAAAATGTACTATCGGTATTTAGATGTTATTGCCTACCTGTACTTACAAGGGATGTTCTTGCCTACCTGTACTTGCAATGTGCTGGTGTATTCAAATTATTAGCACTTGCCTGTGCTGGTAGGAAAGTCATCAGCTCCAACCGCTTCCTCTTTATAGAAACCAGTAAATACTTACTATCAGTATCTAGATGTTCCTGCCTACCTGTACTTGCAATGTGCTGGTGTATTCAAATTACTAGCACTTCCCTGTGCTGGTAGACAAGTCATCACTTTCAGTTACTTACTTGCTATAGAAATTCAACAGTTCCTTACTTTATAAATAATTTTGCAATACTTAGGATGTAGATGCTCTTCCCTACCTGTACTTGCAATGTGCTGGTGTATTCAAATTATTAGCACTTGCCTGTGCTGGTAGGAAAGTCATCAGCTTCAACCACTTCCTCTTTATAGAAACCAGTAAATATTTATTATTGGTATCTAGATGTTCTTGCCTACCTGTACTTGCAATGTGCTGGTGTATTCAAATTATTAGCACTTGCCTGTGCTGGTAGGAAAGTCATCAGCTTCAACCACTTCCTCTTTATAGAAACCAGTAAATATTTATTATCGGTATCTAGATGTTCTTGTCTACCTGTACTTGCAATGTGCTGGTGTATTCAAATTATTAGCACTTGCCTGTGCTGGTAGGAAAGTCATCAGCTTCAACCACTTCCTCTTTATAGAAACCAGTAAATATTTATTATCGGTATCTAGATGTTCTTGCCTACCTGTACTTGCAATGTGCTGGTGTATTCAAATTATTAGCACTTGCCTGTGCTGGTAGGAAAGTCATCAGCTTCAACCACTTCCTCTTTATAGAAACCAGTAAATATTTATTATCGGTATCTAGATGTTCTTGCCTACCTGTACTTGCAATGTGCTGGTGTATTCAAATTATTAGCACTTGCCTGTGCTGGTAGGAAAGTCATCAGCTTCAACCACTTCCTCTTTATAGAAACCAGTAAATATTTATTATCGGTATCTAGATGTTCTTGCCTACCTGTACTTGCAATGTGCTGGTGTATTGAAATTATTAGCACTTGCCTGTGCTGGTAGGAAAGTCATCACTTTCAGCTACTTCCTCTTTATAGAAACCAGTAAATATTTACTATGGGTATCTAGATGTTCTTGCCTACCTGTACTTGCAATGTGCTGGTGTATTGAAAATATTTATTATCGGTATCTAGATGTTCTTGGCTACCTGTACTTACAATGTGCTGGTGTATTGAAATTATTAGCACTTGCCTGTGCTGGTAGGAAAGTCATCACTTTCAGCTACTTCCTCTTTATAGAAACCAGTTAATATTTACTATCTGTATTTAGATGTTCTTGCCTACCTGTACTTGCAAGGGATGTTCTTGTCTACCTGTACTTGCAATGTGCTGGTGTATTTAAATTATTAGCACTTGCCTGTGCTGGTAGGAAAGTCATCAGTTTTAACCACTTCCTCTTTATAGAAACCAGTTAATATTTATTATCGGTATCTATATGTTCTTGCCTACCTGTTTTTGCAATGTGCTGGTGTATTGAAACTATTAGCACTTGCCTCTGCTGGAAGGAAAGTCATCAACTTCAAAAACTGGCTCTTTAGAGAAATATGTCAATACATAGGATGTAGATGTTCTTGCCTACCTGTACTTGCAATGTGCTGGTGTATTAAAATTATTAGCACTTGCCTGTGCTGGTAGGAAAGTCATCACTTTCAGCTACAAACTTGCTATAGAAATTCAACATTTCCCTCCTATTGAAATAATACAATACATAATATTTTTTTCTAGATGTTCTTGCCTTCGTGTACTTGCAATGTGCTGGTGTATTCAAATTATTAGCACTTGCCTGTGCTGGTAGACAAGTCACCACTTTCACTTACTTACTTGCTATAGAAATTCAACAGTTCCTTCCTATAGAAAAAATACAATACTTAATATTTTTATCTAGATGTTCTTGCCTACCTGTACCTGCAATGTGCTGATGTATTGAAATTATTAGCACTTGTCTGTACTGGTAGGAAAGTCATCAACTTCAAAAACTGGCCGTTTAGAGAAATATTTTGCAATACTTAGGATGTAGATGTTCTTCCCTACCTGTACTTGCAATGTGCTGGTGTATTCAAATTATTAGCACTTGCCTGTGCTGGTAGGAAAGTCATCACTTTCAGCTACTTCCTCTTTACGAAACCAGTTAATATTTACTATCGGAATTTAGATGTTCTTGCCTACCTGTACTTGCAAGGGATGTTCTTGCCTACCTGTACTTGTAATGTGCTGGTGTATTCAAATTATTAGCACTTGCCTTTGCTGGTAGGAAAGTCATCAGCTTCAACCACTTCCTCTTTATAGAAACCAGTAAATATTTATTATCGGTATCTAGATGTTCTTGCCTACCTGTACTTGCAATGTGCTGGTGAATTGAAATTATTAGCACTTGCCTCTGCTGGTAGGAAAGTTATCAACTTCAAAAACTGGCTCTTTAGAGAAATATGTCGTCAATACTTAGGATGTAGATGTTCTTGCCTACCTGTACTTGCAATGTGCTTGTGTAATCAAATTACTAGCACTTGCCTGTGCTGGTAGACAAGTCATCACTTTCAGTTACTTACTTGCTATAGAAATTCAACAGTTCCTTCCTTTAGAAACAAGAGGCCCAGAGGGCCTGTATCGCTCACCTGGTTTTTTGTTAGTAATTATCACAAGAATCTGACAATTAGAAAAATAAGCAAAATTGACTCCCAAAGTTTAATTTTGAATCACAACCATACAATGATGCTATTGATACCATACAAATATGCTATCCAATACATAGGTTCAGAGACAAAGTAATTTATATAAAATAGTAGCCTAATTGACCTTTTTGACCTCGCATCTATTGCCGTTTAAGGCCCCGGGGTCAGCCCTATTATTTGTACAATTTCAAATCCCAACCCTATAAGGATGCTACCATTGCATTATAATTGCTCTTCCATTCTTAGTTGCAGAGAAGAAGTCTTTTATATGGAAATAGCTAAATTGACCCCTTTTGACCCCACCCTTCAGGCTCTCAGGGGGGTCAGCCCCATCATTTGCAAAATTTTGAATCCAAACCCTATAAGGATGTAACCATTGCATTATGAGCGAAATCCCATATTAAGTTGCAGAGAAAAAGTCATTTATATGGAAATTGACCACTTTTGACCCGCCCATTAGGCCCCCGGGGGTCAGCCCTATCATTTGCTCAATTTGGAATCCCCAGCCTACAAGGATGCCACCATTGCATTATGGGTGCTATACCATGCTAGTTGCAGAGAAGAAGTCATTTATATGGAAATAGCTAAATTGACCCCTTTTGATCCCCCCTCCCTCAGCGCCCCCCCGTGGGGTCAGCCTATCCATTTGCAGCAATTTTGAATCCCACAATCTATATCAGGATGCTTCATTGCATTAATGGTGGTTGCTGATATCCATGCTCAGTGCTTAGAGAAGATATTGTTCCTATTTATAGTGGAATATAGCCAAATTGACCCCGCCCCTTCAGGCCCGGGGGGTCACCCTATCATTGCACAATTTGAAGATCCCCCCTCACCCTAATTAGGATGCTACATTGCATTATGGGTGCTATACCATACTTAGTTTCAGAGAAGAAGTCGTTTATGGAATAGCCAAATTTGACCCTTTTGATCCCCGCCCAGGCCCGCCGCGGGGTCCAGTACGCCCATTATTGTAAGCAATTTTGAATCCCCACCCTTATAAGGATGATATCATTGCATATATGGGTGATATCCCATGCCTGGTTTTCAGAGAAAAAGTCGCTTTATATATGAATACCAAAATTGACCCCTTTTTGACCCCGCCCCTCAGCCCCCCCGGGAGTCAAGCCCCATCATTTGTCACAATTTTGAATCCCCACCCTATACAACGATATCTCCCACAATTGCATTATGAGTGTTTCTACTCATGCTTAGTTTTCAGGAAGAAGTCCGGTTTATATGGAAATAGCCATTGACCCCATTTGAGCCCGCCCTCAGGCCCGGGGGGGTCAGCCCCATCATTTGTACAGTTTTGAATTCCCACCTAAAGGATGGGCTCTACCATTGCATTAATGGGTGCATCCCATGCTGGTGTAAGGGAGAAGAAGTCGTTATATCGAAATGCCAATTGGCCCTTTTGGCCCGCCCTAAGGCCCGGGGGGTCAGCCCCCATCATTTGTACAATTTTCAGTTAGTGCCCATAAGGACTGCTACCAGTAAAATTTATTGAAATCGACCAGCAGTTATGGAGAAGAAGTCGATGTTGACGGACGGCCCGGAGCGCCGGACGCTGCGGTAGTCGCCATAAGCTCACCTCGGTCCTTTGGACCAGGTGACTAATAATACAATACGTAATTTTTTTGTCTAGATGTTTCTTGCCTACCTGTAGCTTGCAATGTGCTGGTGTATTCAATTATTAAGCAACTTGCCTGTGCTGGTAGACAAGGTCACCCGCTTCAACCACTTCTCTTTATAGAAAGCGCAGTAATTACTTACTTCAGTATCTAAAGGTTCTTGTCTATCTGTACTTGTAATGTGCTGGTGTATTCCAAATTATTCTCAACTTGCCTGTGCTGTTAGGAAAGTCATCACTTTCCACTTACTTCTCTTTATAGAAATCAGTAATATTTACTATGGGATCTAGATGTTCTTGCCTACCTGTAATTGCTAATGTGCTGGTGTATTGAAATTTTTAGCACCTTGCTGTGCTGGTAGGAAGTCTCAGCTTCAGCCTACTTACTTGCTATATCGAAATTAACAGTTTCTTCAATAGAATAATCAGTAACGTAAAATATTTTTGTCTAAATGTTCTGCCTACCTGTACTTTGCGAATGTGCCTGGTGTATTGAAATTATTAGCACTTGTCTGTACTGGTAGGAAAGCTCATCAACTTCAAAACTGGCTGTTTAGAGTATATTTTGGCAATACTTTGGATGTAGATGTTCTTCCCTACCTGTACTTGCATGGGCTGGTGTTATCGAAATTATTAGCACTTGCCCTGTGCTGTAGGAAGTCATCAGCTTCAAACCACTTCCTCTTTATAGAAACCAGTAAATATTTATTATCGGTATCCTAGATGTTCTATGCCTACCTGTACTTTACATGTGCTGGTGTATTTGAAATTATTAGCACTTGCCCTGTGCTGGTAGGAAAGTCATGGCACTTCAGCTACTTCTTCTTTATAGAAAACTCAAGTTATATTTACTATCTGTTTTAATGTTCTTGCCTACCTGTACTTGCAGAGGGATTGTTCTTGTCTGACCTGTAACTTGCCAAATGTGCCTGGTGTATTTTAAATTATGTAGCACTTGCCTGTGCTGGTAGGAAAGGTCATCAGTTTTCAAACGCACTTCCTCTTTAATATGAAACCAGTTATATTTATTATCGGTATCTATATTGTTTTTCGCCTACCTGTATTTTGCAATGTCTGGTGTATTGATAACTATTAGCACTTGCCTCTGCTGGAAGGAAGTCATCAACTAAAAACTGCTCTTAGAGAAATAATGTCCATACAATAGGATTAGAAGTTCTTGGCCTACCTGTACTTTGCAATGTGCGGTGTATTAAAAATTATTAGGCCTTTTGCCTGTGTGGGTAGGAAAGTCAGTCACTTTCACTACAACTTGCTATAGAAATTCAACATTTTCCTCCTATTGGAAATAATACATACATATATTTTTTTCTAGATGTTCTTGCCTTCGTGTACTTGCACTGTGCTGGTTGTTTTCAATATTATTAGCAACTTGCCTGTGCTGGTAGGAAAGTCCATTCAGCTTCAACATTTCTCTTTATAGAAACCAGTAATGTAACTTAATATCATATATCTTAATGTTAAGTGCCCTAACCTGTACTTGCAATGTCTGGTGTATTAAAATTATTAGGCACTTGCCTGTGGCTGGTAGGAAAAGTCATCAACTTCAAAAACTGGCTCTTTATGAGAAATATGACATACTTAGGATGTAGATGTTCTTGCCTACCTGTAGTTGCCAATGTGCTGGTGGTAGTCAATTACTAGCACTTGCCTGTGGCTGGTAGAGAAGTCAATCACTTTTCAGCTATTTACTTGCTACAGGAAATTCCAAACAGTTCCTTCCTATAGAAATAGATACAATACTTAAATATTTTTGTCTCGATGTTCTTGTTATACCTGTACTTGCAATGTGCTGTGTATTCAAATCATTAGCACTTGCCTGTGCTGGTAGGGAAAGTCATCAGCTCCACCACTTCACTCTTTTATAAGAAACCAGTTTAATACTTAATTAATCGTATTCCTTATATGTTCTTGCCTACCTGGTATTTGCATGTGCTGTGGTATTGAAAACTTTAGCACTTGCCTCTGCTGGAAGGAAGTTATCAACTTCAAAACTGGCTGCTTTAGAGAAATAATGTTAATATTAGGATGTAGATGTTCTTTCGCCTACCTGTACTTGCAATGTGCTGGTGTATTGAAAATTTATTAGCACTTGCCTGTGCTGGTAGGAAAAGTATCAACTTTCAGCTACAACTTGCTATACGAAATTCAACATTTCCCTCCTATTGAAGATAAATACAATACATACATATTTTTTTCTAGATGTTCTTGCCTTCGTGTAACTTGCAATGTGCTTGTGTTTTCAATTATTAGCATTGCCCTGTGCTGGTAGGAAAGTCATCAGCTCCACACTTCCTCTTTATAGAAACCAGTAAATACTACTATCAGTATCTAAATGTTTTTTGCCTACTCTGTATTGCAATGTGCTGGTGTAATCAAATTATAGCACTTACCCTGTGCTGGGTAGACAAGTCATATCAGCTCAACCGCTTCCTCTTTATAGAAACCAAAAAATACTTACATCAGTAATTAAATGTTTTTGGGGCCTACTGGTTTCTATTAGACTTGCCTGAGTCACAGGTAGGCAATCTTCACTTCAAGCTTTTTTTTTTTTTACTAAAATCATGCTAAATGCTAAGTATCAGTATCCTAGATGTTCCTTGCCTACCTGTTACTTGTATAATAATTAGCAACTGCACTTTCCTGAGCTGGTAGACATTATGTCATCAAAATCACGCTTATTGAACACATAATTTTGTTATTTACTTTATACTTTAACTATCAGTGTATGGTAGCATGCTGTGCTGGTAGGCAAGACAATGAAGCTCATCCTATTTTAATGAATTAATACGTACATTGTTTGAATATTTAAAATGTTTTTTTTGTTATCCCTAAAACTTATGACGCACTCTAATTTGTTAGGTTTTTTAAGGTGTACAGTGTGTATAAGACAGGTATAATGTGTGTGTTGAACACATTTTGTTTGTAATTAACTTTTTCCTACCTTGCATTCACACTACTTCCTGGCAGCGGATCAAATAGGTGGTTGAAGATTTCCTCCCACTGTGTATGAGACACCGTTGTAAAGACAAGAATCACAAATATCACATCCATCAGCCGATCTCTAGTAGGATTATCACAGGTCACAAAGTCACAGGTCTTCTGTTGCTGGTTTAGTTTCCCAATACTGAATCAAGAAAGTTTTATGGTGATGGTACTGTCCATGATACAAGGGTTACAGTCTATGGTATTTATCTTTTTCCCTTTTAAACAGACTTTGTTTAGAAGATGAAGATAGCTTGAGTACCCAGAGGAAAAACACGGCAGTACTTGGCTACACTGCCCCATGATGGTTCACACTCAGCGGAAAATTATGGTAAAAACATCTGAAATAACATTTAACTTCACCCTTGGAAGATACGTGCCTTGTCAAGAATTAATCATACACACAATCATGTTTACAGTTAATAACATACTGACAGATAAATTCCCGTACAGGGTAGCCGGGTCGAGTACATCTCAGTGTTCTGATAACTTGCTCTGCTCCAGTACTGTCGGCGGTAGAAACAAATCTGTACAATCTGCAGCACTTCCCAAGTGACGGAGGAACAGCATGGTACACTGTACATTCACAGGACCGAGACAAACGGGCAAAATGTTTCCATTCTGAGAAAGTATAGATATAATAATTATTAAAGGATATCCAAAGAAACTGTACAAAGGCCCAGAGGACCAGTACCAATTCACCATTTAATCTATTAAGTAGAATAATGGCCAAACATTGGTGTTCAGATACACATTATTAAATTTCTAGGTGAACAAGTGGTCTTTTAATTCCATTTGTCACCAGATGAATCACTGACAATGGTAAAGTGCTACTCAGTTAAATTGTTATCATGATAACAAACAATCAAAACTCTTTATTTCAGAACTTAACACTTCATCTATGAAATTTAGGGAAGATATACAGATCAGCTAACCTCTACAGGATGGATGGTGGTAACGCTATCCGCGATATCCTTCGCTTCCCATTGGTCGTCAAGAGAGTTGGGCCTATCCTGATCGACTGGTTCAACTCACAGTACTTCACAGCTTGGGTACAACAACACACGCTGTAACGGGATGGTGTACACTGGGGCAGGTAGGCAGTCTGTACGACGGTCGCTCTAGTGTGCCGTCACGTCGACACGTACAGGTGTTCACAGCCGCAGGTGAACGATTGGCCAGGAGGTGTTAACGCCGGCCCTCATATGAACAATCAACAAAGACGATCAGGTGGTGGGGGCATTGTTTGCAGCAACGGTTTCTAACCATAAATTGGACATTCTCCGGACACAGCAGGAGTGGGACATGAGTACCTGCCTGAGCACACCGTACAATTTTCCCTGCTGACATTCACACTTCACCAGGTTTCATTTGGGTAGTGAAATTTTGTCCGTCAAGATAAAAATTTGGTTACGGTAGAACAGTCCCACAGACTGGGCAAGCATACTTTTAATCTGCGGGATCAGTTACAAGTCAACAGGGTTACACTGCTTACGACCTACACCTATAATTGCACGCCCAACATGGACATGTCTGCAGGGCCATTTCTGGGGTTCTTTGAAGTTATTCTCCATTTCTTCTCTTCCAAACCTTTGTAAAAGGCGTCAGTGCATTCAGGACAACAGTTGCGGAGTTACTGGTTCTGACACGAACACCCCAACACAACGTTTAGTCAGGTTAGCGATTTCACCGTTCCGACAAAGGTGCTATCTGTACAAACATCCTGGTCACTGGGAACGCGATGACATTTCTGATGAGTCCGGCCAGCAGAGTTGGGAACATACAGTTCCGACCCATCAGGACAGCACAAAACCGTTGGATGGGATACGCTACAGGTGGGAGAAGGTAACATGGACTTGGCCTGACATGTGACCGTACCCCTATCGCACATACCAAACAAATTACAATCATTCGGGGGTCAGAGAAACTCTGGCCCGTCGGCTGGTAAAGTACGACCTCTGGTTAGGAGCACTGGTTGCAGTTCTGACACGCAAGCCGTCGTAACAGGATGCTGAACAGTCAACTGGTGAGCAAACTCACTTTTAGGTGTTGATTTGAATGTTACACCAATTTACACACATACGACGTGGTACACGATTCACACAAGGGAAGCGTGTGCCGTTGATTGCGGGACCTGTTTCCCCATTAGAGGCAAGTTGTTAGCAAGTGGGGGGCAGCAGGCCGTGCTTGTTGGCGGGAGCAGGATCTCTGACAAAGTTAAGGGCTGGCACTGATTAACACTACAACATCACATTAACCTCCAGTACAGGTCAGGTGGTCACGCTTCACAGCGGTGTGTGAATGTACTAGCCACTCTTGTGGAATCAATCCCTCAAAGTTAACATATCTGTAGCTAAATCCTTTACTCATAATTAGTTGTGTGAAAGTGTACATAATTAACGGAAGCTCTGCCTCAACATAAATTTATCAAATATATACCATTAATACATTTTGATTGAAAAAAATTCACAAATGAATACATCCATACCCAGGGTAACACCCCAAAAAATTCAAAACAATATATCATCGAAAAATTCTTCGAGGCAGCTTATCTCATTTAGTGATTACAGGCTTGATTTCCAAATTTTTACGGCAAAAACTATATGACATCCTGACAAAGACCGTTTTTCAGTCATGCTCCCATATTATTGCATATTACATATCAGACAAGTAATGGTATGGGCCAATTGCAAACCATAGTGGTCTTTGTAAGTAAGGGATTGACTGCTTCGAGTCAAATTCCTGGCACATGGTAAAAATCAAGCTTCCTGCTATGTCAAATATTACCTGTGCACTGTGGGGCAGCATTCCCTCTTGTGTAAACACTGGACTGGTTTACTCGAGTCTGAGGAAACACAACTTTCTGTCGCAGTCGTCCACTCTGCCTCGTCTACAAGAACACTCCTGGCACTGTATCAGTGGGGTTGGGATAAGTAGCACCCCTCTCGATAAGTAGACTCCTCCGCTGTCACAGGTCAAACGTCTGAAGTAGGGGAGGGATGTCGTCCCTCAACAGACTGGACATACATGCGTCCAGGCAGAGTGACAGGTGGGTATCACAGGTGACAGAGGACATGACACAGGGTATTTTGTGATTGTCCATCCTTGATAAAAGGTAAACGATATACAGGTGAAAAGTATTGTGTATCAATCCAGTAGTAGTATGTCCTAATTATTAATTTTCTATATACCAAGAGATCAAAAACTACTTATCTCGAATGTATGTGACAATGCAACCTTTTTGATGATTAAATCACAAGAGGAAAACTAAACATATGGGTTGAAAAATAGTGAAACTTTTAATAGCGGGGAATAACAAACTTGATTAAAAGGGGTGATGGCCGGTTAAAAGCGCCGTTATAGATCGAAATATGTAAAAAAAACTTGGTTAAGGGAGATAACTACTCAATGGACTGCTTAACTTTCATGTTAAAAGGGAGATAATCGGTAACTTATCTGGTTGCATCTGCATTTCTGGCAGGGCAGAGCAGGATCTATTGGTACACCTGGCCATTCCTGAAACTCGGTTGTTGTACTCGCACATGGCTCAGATGGCAGCCTGACCCTGGGACGCCTGGCAGGATTGGTACAACCGGTACTTGGGCAAGGCCTGGGACTAGACTAGGTGACTCCGGCCTCCTGTAACATTATACCGGTATAATTACTAGAATATTATAAAATTTTTGCTGCCTTTTTTTAACTTTTCAGTTTGGTTTTCAGTAAGCACTATTTCTGACCAACAGCTTCTTGATGTTATTTACTTTAGTTAGT
>SAYR01076065.1:431263-588791 GCA_004382745.1 Argopecten irradians irradians | reverse complement strand
CCATGCTCAGTTGCAGAGAAGAAGTCATTTATATGGAAATAGCCAAAATGACCCCTTTTGACCCCGCCCCTCAGGCCCCTGGGGGGTCAGCCCTACCGTTTGCCCAATTTTGAATCCCTAGCCTACAAGGATGCTAATATTGCATTTTGGGTGCTATACCATGTTTAGTTTCAGAGAAGAAATTGTTTATATGGAAATAGCCAAATTGACCCCTTTTGACCCCGCCCCTCAGGGCCCCCGGGGGGTCAGCCCCATCATTTGCACAATTTGGAATCCCCACCCTATAAGGATGCTACCATTGCGTAATGGGTGCTATACCATGCTTAGTTGCAGAGAAGAAGTCATTTATATGAAAATAGCCAAATTAACCCCATTTGACCCCGCCCCTCAGGCCCCCGGGGGGTCAGCCCTATCATTTGTCACAATTTTGAATCCCCACCCTAATACAACGGAATGCTCCCACATTGCATTTAATGAGTGTTTCTACTCATACTTAGTTTCAGGAAGAAGTCCGGTTTATATGGAAAATAGCCAAATTTGACCCCATTTGACCCGCCCCTCAGGCCCCGGGGGTCAGCCCCATCATTTGTACAAGTTTTGAATTCCCCACCCTATAGGATGGGCTATACCATTTGCCATTATGGGTGCTATCCATGCTTGGTGTAAGGAGAAAAAGTCGTTTATATGGAAATGCCAAATTGGCCCTTTTGACCCGCCCTCAAGCCCCGGGGGTCAGCCCATCATTTGTACAATTTTCTTGGCCCCACCTAAGGAACTACATTGCTAGATGCTACTAAGTAGTAGAAAGGTTTTTATTGGAAATGCTGACCACAGCTTATGAGAAGCCGCCTCGATGTGCGCGCCGGGGTAGCGCCGGACGCCTGCGGTAGTCGCCATAAGCTCACCTCGGTCCTTTAGGACCAGAAGTGACTAATAATACAATACGTAATTATCCCTTTTGTCTAGACTGTTTCTTGCCTACCTGTACTTGCAATGTGCTGGTGTATTCAAATTATTAGCACTTGCCTGTGCTGGTAGACAAGTCACCCGCTTCAACCACTTCTCTTTATAGAAACCAGTAATTACTTACTATCAGTATCTAAAGGTTCTTGTCTATCTGTACTTGTAATGTGCTGGTGTATTTCAAATTATTCTCACTTGCCTGTGCTGTTAGGAAAGTCATCACTTTCAGCTCACTTCTCTTTATAGAAAACAGTAATATTTACTATGGTATCTAGATGTTCTTGCCTACCTGTACTTGCAATGTGCTGGTGTATTGAAATTTTTAGCACCTTGCTGTGCTGGTAAGGAAAGTCATCAGCTTCAGCTAACTTACTTGCTATAGAAATTCAACAGTTTCTTCCAATTAGAATAATACAGTAACGTAATATTTTTGTCTAAATGTTCCTGCCTACCTGTACTTTGCAATGTGCTGGTGTATTGAAATTATTAGCACTTGTCTGTACTGGTAGAAAGTCATCAACTTCAAAAACTGGCTGTTTAGAGAATATTTTGCAATACTTAGGATGTAGATGTTCTTTCCCTACCTGTACTTGCAATGGGCTGGTGTTATCAAATTATTAGCACTTGCCTTGTGCTGGTAGGAAGTCATCAGCTTCAACCACTTCCTCTTTATAGAAACCAGTAAATATTTATTATCGGTATCTAGATGTTCTTGCCTACCTGTACTTACAATGTGCTGGTGTATTGAAATTATTAGCACTTGCCTGTGCTGGTAGGAAAGTCATCACTTTCAGCTACTTCTTCTTTATAGAAACCAGTTAATATTTACTATCTGTATTTAGATGTTCTTGCCTACCTGTACTTGCAAGGGATGTTCTTGTCTACCTGTACTTGCAATGTGCTGGTGTATTTAAATTATTTAGCACTTGCCTGTGCTGGTAGGAAAGTCATCAGTTTTCAAACCACTTCCTCTTTATAGAAAACCAGTTAATATTTATTATCGGTATCTATATTGTTCTTGCCTACCTGTATTTGCAATGTGCTGGTGTATTGAAACTATTAGCACTTGCCTCTGCTGGAAGGAAGTCATCAACTTCAAAAACTGCTCTTTAGAGAAATAATGTCAATACATAGGATGTAGATGTTCTTGGCCTACCTGTACTTGCAATGTGCTGGTGTATTAAAATTATTAGCACTTGCCTGTGCTGGTAGGAAAGTCATCACTTTCAGCTACAAACTTGCTATAGAAATTCAACATTTTCCTCCTATTGAAATAATACAATACATAATATTTTTTTCTAGATGTTCTTGCCTTCGTGTACTTGCAATGTGCTGGTGTTTTCAAATTATTAGCACTTGCCTGTGCTGGTAGGAAAGTCATCAGCTTCAACCATTTCCTCTTTATAGAAACCAGTAATTACTTAATATCATTATCTTAATGTTAGTGCCCTACCTGTACTTGCAATGTGCTGGTGTATTAAAATTATTAGCACTTGCCTGTGGCTGGTAGGAAAGTCATCAACTTCAAAAAACTGGCTCTTTATGAGAAATATGACAATACTTAGGATGTAGATGTTCTTGCCTACCTGTACTTGCAATGTGCTGGTGGTAGTCAATTACTAGCACTTGCCTGTGCTGGTAGAGAAGTCATCACTTTCAGCTATTTACTTGCTACAGGAAATTCAAACAGTTCCTTCCTATAGAAATAATACAATACTTAATATTTTTGTCTAGATGTTCTTGTTATACCTGTACTTGCAATGTGCTGTGTATTCAAATCATTAGCACTTGCCTGTGCTGGTAGGGAAAGTCATCAGCTCCAACCACTTCCTCTTTATAGAAACCAGTTAATACTTAATTATCGTATTCTTATATGTTCTTGCCTACCTGTATTTGCAATGTGCTGTGGTATTGAAACTATTAGCACTTGCCTCTGCTGGAAGGAAAGTTATCAACTTCAAAAACTGGCTCTTTAGAGAAATATGTTAATACTTAGGATGTAGATGTTCTTGCCTACCTGTACTTGCAATGTGCTGGTGTATTGAAATTATTAGCACTTGCCTGTGCTGGTAGGAAAGTCATCACTTTCAGCTACAAACTTGCTATAGAAATTCAACATTTCCCTCCTATTGAAATAATACAATACATAATATTTTTTTCTAGATGTTCTTGCCTTCGTGTACTTGCAATGTGCTTGTGTTTTCAAATTATTAGCACTTGCCTGTGCTGGTAGGAAAGTCATCAGCTCCAACCACTTCCTCTTTATAGAAACCAGTAAATACTTACTATCAGTATCTAAATGTTTTTGCCTACCTGTACTTGCAATGTGCTGGTGTATTCAAATTACTAGCACTTACCTGTGCTGGTAGACAAGTCATCAGCTCCAACCGCTTCCTCTTTATAGAAACCAAAAAATACTTACTATCAGTAATCTAAATGTTTTTGCCTACCTGGTTCTATTAGCACTTGCCTGTAGTCACAGGTAGGCAAGTCTTCACTTCAGCTTTTTTTTTTTTTACTAAAATCATGCTAATGCTAAGTATCAGTATCTAGATGTTCCTTGCCTACCTGTTACTTGTATAATAATTAGCAGCTGCACTTTCCTGAGCTGGTAGGCATTATGTCATCAAAATCAGCTATTGAACACATAATTTTGTTATTTACTTTATACCTTTACTACAGTGTACTGGTAGCATGCCTGTGCTGGTAGGAAGCAATGAAGCTCATCTATTTATGAATTAATACGTACATTGTTTGAATATTTAAAATGTTTTTTTGTTATCCTAAAACTATGACCACTCTAATTTGTTAGGTTTTTAAGGTGTACAGTGTGTATAAGACAGGTATATGTGTGTGTTGAACACATTTTGTTTGTAATTAACTTTTCCTACCTTGCATTCACACTACTCCTGGCACGGATCAAATAGGTGGTTGAAGATTTCTCCATCTGTGTATGAGACACCGTTGTAAAGACAAGAATCACAAATATCACATCCACAGCGATCTCTAGTAGGATTATCACAGGTCACAAAGTCACAGGTCTTCTGTTGCTGGTTTAAGTTCCCAAACTGAATCAAGAAAGTTTATGGTGATGGTACTGTCATGATACAGGGTTACAGTCTATGGTATTATCTTTTTTCCCTTTAAACAGACTTGTTTAGAAGATGAAAGATAGCTTGAGTACCCAGAGAAAAAACACCAGTACTTGGCTACTGCCCCATGATGGTTCACAACTCAGGCGGAAAATTAATGGTAAAACATCGAAATACATTTAACTTCACCCTTGGAAGATACGTGCCTTGTCAAGAATTAACATACACACAATTCATGTTTACAGTAAAACATACCTGACAGATAAATTCCCTACAAGGGTAGCCGGGTCGGAGTACATCTCAGTGTGTCTGATAACTTGCTCTGCTCCAGTACTGTCGGCGGTAGAAACAATCTGTACAATCTGGACAGCACTTCCCAAGTGACGGAGGAACAGCATGGGTACACTGTACATCACAGGACCGAGACAAACGGGCAATGTTTCCATTCTGAGAAAGTATAGATAAAAATTATTAAAGGATTCCAAGAAACTGTACAAAGGCCCAGAGGACCAGTACCATTCACCATGTTAATTATTAAAGTAAATATGGCAAACATTGTAGTTCAGATACACATTATTAAATTTCTAGGGTGACAAGTGGTCTTTTAATCCATTTGTCACAAGATGAATCACTGACATGTAAAGTGCTACCAGTTAAATTGTTATCCATATAACAAACAATTCAAAACTCTTTATTTCAGAACTTAACACTTCATTATGAAATTTAGGGAAGATAGTACAAGACAGCCTAACCTCACAGATGATGGTGGTACGCTATCCCGCGGATCATCCCTTCGCTCACCATTGGTCAGCAAGAGAGTTTGGGCCCTATCTGTCGACTGTCTCAACTCACAGTACTCACAGCTGGGACAACACACACCGCTGGTACGGGGATGTGTACACGGGGCAGGTAGGCAGTCTGTACGACGTCGCTCTAGTGTGCCGTCACGTCGACACGTACAGGTGTCACAGCCGCAGGTGAACGATTGCCCAGGAGTGTAACGCCGGCCCTCATATGAACAATCAACAAGACGATCAGGTGTGGGGCATTGTTTGCAGCAACGGTTTCTACCATAAAATTGGACATTCTCCGGACACAGCAGGAGTGGACATGATACCCGAGCACACCGTACATTTCCCTGCTGACATTCACACTTCACACAGGTTTCATTTGGGTCAGTGAAATTTTGTCCGTCAAGATAAAATTTGTTACGGTAGAAACAGTCCCCACAGACTGGGCAGCATCCTTTAACTGCGGGACAGTTACAGTCAACAGGGTTACACTGCTTACGACTACACCTAACATTGCCACCCACACACTGACATGTACTGCAGCCATCTTCTGGGTTCTTGAAGTATTCTCCATTTCTTCTCTCCAAACCTTTGTAAAGGCAGTCAGTGCATTCAGGACAACAGTTGCGGGTTACTGGGTTCTGACACGACACCCCAACACAACGTTTAGTCAGGTTAGCGATTTCACCGTTCCGACAAAGGTGCTCTGTACAAACATCCTGGTCACTGGGAACGCGATGACCATTTCTGATGAGTCGGCCAGCAGAGTTGGGATACATACAGTTGCCACATTCAGGACAGCACAAACCGTTGGAGGGATAGCTACAGGTGGGAGCAGGACAGGACTTGGCCTGACATGTGACCGTACCCCTATCGCACATACACAAATTACAATCATTACGGGGGTCAGAGAAACTCTGGCCGTCGCTGTAAGTACGACCCTGGTAGGAGCACTGGTTGCAGTTCTGACAGCAGCCGTCGGTAACAGGATGCTGACAGTCAACTGGTGAGCAAACTTTAGGTGTTGATTGAATGTTACCATTTACACACATACACGTGGTACACGATTCACCACAAGGGAAGCGTGTGCCGTTGATGCGGACCTGGTTTCCATAGAGGCAGTTGTTACAAGTGGGGCAGCAGGCCGTGCTGTTGGCGGGAGCAGGATCTCGACAAGTTAAGGGCTGGCACTGATTACACTCACACATCACATTACCTCCAGTACAGGTACAGGTTTGGTCACGCTTCACAGGGTGTGTGAATGTACTACCACTCTTGTGGATCAATCCCTCAAAGTTACAATCTGTAATAAATCCTTTTACTCATATAGTTGTGTGAAAGTGTACATATTACGAAGCTCTGCCTCAACATGAAATTTATCAAATATATACATAAATACATTTTGATTGAAAAAAATTCACAAAATGAATACATCCATACACATACAACCCCAAAAAATTCAAAACAATAATCATCAAAATTTCTTCGAGGCAGCTATCTCCATTTAGTGATTACAGGCTTTGATTTCAACAATTTTTACGGCAAAAATATATGACATCTGACAAAGCCTTTTTCAGTCATCTCCATATTATTGCATATTACATATCAACATAATGGTATGGCCAATTGCAAACATAGTGGTCTTGTAGTAAGGGATTGACTGCTTCCGAGTCAAATTCCTGCACATGGTAAAATCAAGCTCCTGCTATGTCAAATATTACCTGTGCACTGTGGGCAGCATTCCTCTTGTGTAAACACTGGACTGTTACATCGAGTCTGAGGACACAACTTCTGTCGACAGTCGTCCACTCTGCCTCGTCTACAAGAACACTCCTGGCACTTATCAGTGGGGTGGGGCATAGTAGCACCCTCTCGATAAGTAACTCCTCCCGCTTCACAGGTCACGTCTGAAGTAGGGGCAGGGATGTCGTCCTCACAGACTGGACAACATCGTCCAGGCAGAGTGACAGGTCTATCACAGGTGACGGGGGGACATGACACAGAGGTATTGGTGATTGTCCCATCCTTGATTAAGGTTAAGATATACAGGTGAAAAGTATTGTGTATCAATTAGTATAGTATGTCCTAATTATTAAGTTTTCTATATACCAAGAGATCAAAAACTACTTATCTCGAATTATGTGACAATGCAACCTTTTTGATGATTATCAGAAGAGGAAAACTAACATATGGTGAAAAATAGTGAAACTTTTAATACGGGGAAATAACAAACTTGATTAAAAGGGGTGATGCCGGTTAAGCCGTTATAGATGAAATAGTAAAAAAAAACTTGGTTAAGGGGAGATAACTACTCCAATGGACTGCTTAAACTTTCACTTAAAGGGAGATAATCGGTAACTTACTGTGCATCTGCATTCCTGGCAGGGCAGAGCAGGATCTATGTACACCTGGCCATTCCTGATAACTCGGTTGTTGTACTCGCACTGGCTACAAGATGGGCAGCACTGACCTGGACGCCTGGCAGGATTGGTACAACCGGTACTGGGACAGGCATGGGACTGACAGGTGATCCGGCCTCCCTGATAAACATTATACAGGTATAATTTACTAGAATAATTATAAAATTTGCGCTTTTTTTACTTTTTAGTTTGTTTTCAGTAAGCACTATTTCTGACCAACAGCTTCTTGATTGACAATAAGAATCTGAATGCTCACCCAACAGGTACACCTAGTACAGGGGTCCATTGTATCCCCAAAGGACTGACCCTCTCTGTAGCGTGTACCGAGGACGTTACAGTTGATAGGACACACAGGACAACAGCGGCCAGCTGGGCGGACTGGGTTAGGACAGGACACAGGGCTACATTCCATCCGTGTACAGTTCACTGTGCCAGCCTAATAGAGACATGCAGAAATAATACAAAAACACAGTCACTTTACAATACCCTGTACATTATACCACACTGAATTTAAAGCTGAAACAGACCAACAAGAAAGTATGTTCACCCTTTTTGAGTAAGCCAATAATCATGTCACTTTCTCAATATTTGTCGAAAGCAAAATAGCCACAGAACAATACATGAAATGGTTAATGATAGTTTATTGCAGAGGATTGTTTCATTGGCTCAAAAATCCTATTATATTGTAACCACTGAGGTAATCTGGACATGACCACTTATTGGCAACCAATGAAATTTAATGTAATAATGTAACAATATAATGATAGAAAGGTACCAACCTCACAAACACAGACACGACAAGCATCTCCACCAGGTGGCACAAACTTCTGTCCATTTTGGAAGTGCCTGTTTAGATAGTTACAGCCGCCACAGGACGGGCAACAATCTCCAGGGCGGGTCTCTGGGTAACGACAGGACACAGGAGGACAGGTATCCACAGATGTCTTCCTACATCGTACCTCACCTCGCTGTAACATAGAAACATCAGCTTTAGGTCATACATCACAACTTATCTCTTAGTGATAAAGTCACTTAAAAAAGGTTCAAGGTCATTCTTCTTAAAAAAACAACATGGCAACCCTTCATGTAGCAGATACCACAGACTGAATGTAACATCACCAACAAGAGAAACAAACAAACCATGTATGCAAAATATAAAAATCAAATTTAATTCTTTTAACTCTTTTTGACTGATTAAATATTTCATATTCAACATGGGTTTTTTTTTTGTTAGATGGATATGTACAGTGGTCATTGGTACCAATGATTCGTAGATTCAGAGAAAAGCTGAGTCAGATGCATGTTCAACACAAACCTGGCAGTGACAGGTCTCACATGGCGTACTAGGATGAGGGAAGGTTGATCCTTCTCTGTAGTTCCTGCCCTCAAATGAGCATTCCTTACAGATTGGACAGCACTGACCATCCACTTCCACAGGGTTACGACAGGGTGGAGCTGGACACTGGACTCGGTCCGATATCACTTGACCTAAAAACAGGGTGTCATATTTTGAATTGAAATCATCAGGAGTTAAAATCTATCAAGTTCAGCTACAGGTTTTCAACAAGTGCAAGAGAATGATGATGTTTCTAAGTAAAGTGAAAATTTTGGTTATAGCACCTTTGTTTACATTTTATGTCCTATTATTAGCCAGGGTCATTTAAGGACACATAGCAATCAGTGTTTGAATATGTTTTTGATCAGCTAAAACAGACCAATTACTTAAAATCAAACAGTTTTTCAGTAATAAACTATATGAAAGACTGTAAACTAATTTTCCTCTGTGTGCAATTTACTTTTGCGAATTTTGTTATCCAAGTAAATTTGCGAAAGTTTATCTCCGTTTTCCATTCAATTTTTTCATTCCACAATTTTTTTGCAAACTTTTGAAATTTGAAATGAAAATCGGGATATTTAATAGCCGTAAAAGTAAGTTGGTTTACAGTAAGGATAACTAGGTCCAAAAGTCAACACTTATAGAGTTCACTTACCTTCCCTACATCTGAGAATGGTACATCTGCTTGCCGAGACTGTATCTCCATGTCGGTACACCTGGCCATTGTAAGTACACCCTATAACACAATAACATTCTCAATAGACTATCAACTCATTATAGGTCACTATAGGGTCAATACATAATAATCAAACTTTTCATACTAAAAAAGGATTTCTCCTGCCTTTATATGGATAACACTACAAAATATGTTGCCAACTCCTACATCCTCAAATCCATGGTAGGGCAATAACAAAGTCCACCTGATATTAAAGGACACTAAAAATCTTTGTACACTTTCCACTGTATCAATGACATTTATCATGTACATAAATACAATTGAAGAGAGCTTGCCAAATATGCATGTTATCCCACCAGGGAGGTATACAGTGTCTACGATTTTGACCAATGACTATCCCTCAACATGATGTTCACCTCATAACTGACTTACCTTTACAGATAGGACAAACTGCACCAGGAGGAGTTTCTGTAACACTACACCGGATTGGTGGACATGGACCAATCAGTTTACAGTTTACATTTCCAGCAGTACATGTACATCTCTGCAGACTGTCCCCTGGCATCATGAAGCTCTGGCCATTGCTGTAAGTCTCCCCATCATATAGACATTCTAAAAAAGTTGTAATATGATGAGTCTGATATTTTAACAACAGCAAACCAATTTAAATTTTGAAGTGATTTAACTTTGTCTTATCGGTATACATGTACCAACATTCACTATGATATAATTTTCAAGAGTTCGACTTATTGAGAATTAATGGTTTTGATTTGGATTAATGGCAATAGATTTTTGTAATTTCTCCATGGCTGTGAAATTAACCAAATTCTTAACCACATGCAAAAATAACTTGTACAGTACTACTCACATATATTTTGCATCATTTACGTTTTATTGGTAATTTAGTGCAAATTTTGTTTAGTGGTAATTCAGTTAACTAATGATTATATAAAAAAAGAAACATAATTTCTGCATGTCTTTTATACAAATTTTGTAATAATCTTATTTTAGCATTTGTTAAGTTTCATTTATAGTTTATGCTTACAAAAGACAAGATAACTGTAAGTCGTGTTACTAATATGAGTATTGACTTATACCTGTACAGCTGGAGCAGCACTCGTTACGCCGGATGGTACCATGTGTACAGGTACGATTACACGTCTGTCGAGGTCTTGTGATTATACGTCCTTCCCGACACTGGTTCACACGACAAGGATCAGAGGAAGATACCCACACATCTCTGTTCTCATAGCGTTTTCCGTCGTCCACACATCCTGAAACACAATATGCAATTATTATCCAGTTTACTTTGAATGCTCTTCCCCTCAATTCTAAGAACAAAACATTTATACAAGAATTCCATGATTCAAAACATTGCTAAGATATGGTTATTTTCAGTCAAAAATATTGGTATAAGCATGTCCAATGGAAACATATTTCTAGCTATGGTGACCTTGACCTTCGACCTTCAGTCCTGGACAACAATCCAAAGTAAGCTTTTTCACAAAGATGGCCCTGAAGATTGAAAGTGATCAGTGCAGATACCCTGAACGCATATAAATAAAATTTCTATTTACAGTAATAATAACTTGGCCTTTGACTTTAGGATCTGGAAAAAATCCCAAATAAGATTTTTCTTTTCATTGCTGTATGAGGTAACCAATTAAAGAACCGATATGGTCCAACAGGTGACCTAATTAGTGAAAGTTTTATTACTAAGGAAGATAATGTACACAAACCTGGACATCTAAGGTCACAACAGCCTGACCCATGTCTCACAGGGTTCTGACAGGGTAGGTTCTGGGTCTCACAGCGCATCGGCACACAACGTACAATAGAATTATCACAGGAGCAGTTCAAACAGGGGTCATAGGTCGCACTGAACACTTCACCATGCTGGTATCGTTTTTCATCATACACACATGCTGTAAAACAAAATATTTTCTATGCATTGCACATATTTTTTCTCACTTTAATGAAATTCAGCAAAATCATTCAGAAACTGAAAAAAGAGTGAAATGTCTTTGACAGACTCTGGAAATATTGCTCCTAAGAGGTGATTGAATGATATAGAAGATACTTACGACTGTTACAGATGGTAGGACAACACTCTCCGGGGGCGGTGATGGGCATGCTGCACTGGGGGCGAGGACACTGCTCGTCCAGACACTCCACATTACCATGTTTACACAGACAGGACGTACACAGATTAGGGGAGAAGAGCTCTCCATCCTGTATAATTCTTCCCTGGTAAAAACAGGCTGAAACAGAAAGTCAACCATTATCTCAAAACATCAAAGGATGTAAATTTCCCCGCATATTATCACTTAACTACAGCAAAAAAATTTGGTCAAATGAATAATAGTAGCAGAGGAATGCACAGAAAGACTGAGATTTGAATCTAAGACTCTCCAAACACTAGCCGGATGCTCTACCAATAGAACTATCTGGTCACCAGCGATCAACCAATCCAAAACAGTTAAGTGATACATAGTACAATAACTTCAACTTTGAATTGTCCTATAACATTCAAGTTAAGAAAGATTTATGAAGATGATATGTAAGGACCAATGAAATGCTGTCCTGGAGTTACATAGGGTCTAGTTAACATGGTCTACCTGTACTTGTCCTTGATTAGGTTTACCTGCCACAGTAGTATAAGACTCAAAAGATAATTTTTGAAGTTAAACTTGTATAATAAAAATTATTATATTTTAGTTAAGGTTTTTGACATTCTTTGACCTACCGACACAGACAGGACAACACTCTCCAGCGGGAGTGTAAGCATGCTGACAGTTCGCTTCCTCACACTGAATCCTTCTCTGGCTGCTCACACCATTCTACAAGCAGACAAATCAGGAGTGTCAACAAAAAACGTTTCATAAATTATTAAGTGATTAATAGAATCTACCATACTTGTGGATGAAATCATTAAGATTTTACCTGAAGCTAAACTTTGGCTACAACTACATTAAATAGTAAACATTGATGATTTTAACTGTGATTATATAGATTAGTTGAATAATAACTAAATATTTACAGTAACTGCAAAGTAATGTTCATACACAGTATCTGTAAATAATCATTTTTCTAAAGTTAGTCCACTATTTTGTTGAACAGGAACCTACCAAACATGTATGCTCTATACATGGACTGTCCCGCTCCCGCCACCGTGAGCCATTAGTATGACTACCACAGTCCATACACGTGGGGCAGCAGTCGCCGGGGAGGAGCATACTACTACGACAACCAGGGGTCAGTTGGCAGGGTTTACGTCGACACTCCACGCTACCATAGTTACACTGACATGTATTACACTGGGATTCCTCGAACACTTCGCCGTTAGAGTAGATACTGCCAAAATAGTCACAGCCACCTGCACAACAAAACATTATACCATTATAATCATCTTTTAATATTCTATTAGTTAAATTGGAAGTGAAATTTATCTCTATATTTCTTCATTCAAAAGTTATGCTCTCTTTTGATTAGTTTGGTTGAAGTTTTCTCTTTTATCATTCAATGTTTAATTATGGATGTTAGCCAGATAATGGAGGAAGTGGAGAACTCGAGTACCATATGTGACAAGTACAGACCTGTGAGTTCATATCAAACTGGGTATTACCACACTAGGTATAAGGGTGTGTATGGGGCTCACAATGGTAGGGGTGTACATAGAGGAGACACTGTAAGGAGGGGGGGGAGGGTCGATTGGCAGGAGAACTCACCATCACAAGATTTACAGCACTGTCCTGGAACCTGTATAGGATGGGTACATGTAGGCTCAGTACAAATGGTGTCTGCACAGTTCTGAAGTCCTTGCTGTAAAAAAAACATTGAATATTAACAGCACAGTAATGAATAAATTAAATGACAATTAATAGTTTTTATTTGACAAACATGATTTAAGCTAAACTAAAATTGTATATATGTAATAGAAGACCATTCGAATTAGGACAGTAAGCCATAGGACACAAATGACAAATAAGACAACGCTATGTATCCTCCCCATTTTATAAAAGGGTATAAAATGGAAAAAGAAGAAAATAGATAGCTTTAAAAATGCATTATAGGATTTAACATTACAAAGGGGAACAAAATCATAATTAAAAAACAGTCGTCAACTAACTTTTTTGTAAATTTTGAGATAATGATTAAAACCCCTTACCTGACAGGTACAGACCCTACATACAGATGGGGCCCAGGTCGACCCCTCAGGACGTTCCTTACCATTCTCATCCACGCAACCTAAAATCATAGGTGATAAAGTAATACATAGAACTTTCAATCTTTGATATTTCCTTTTTTAGATTTAGGGGAGATTACTAACTGCTATATTCAATCCTTTTTTTACTTTTAATTGATCAGAGGTATTTATTATCTCACCACTTCATTCAATATTTAGTGACAACTTTTTTTTTATTCAGGGGAAATTACTCACCACTACACTCAATAACTTTCCCAGTGACCCCATTATACCACTCTTGTTGACAGCGACCACAGTTGTTTGTTCGACAGACAGCATCTACTATACCTACAACCCATCAAACACAGTTGTAAATATCTCTATCAACTTTATTTGTATTACATCGATTGTAAAACAAATTATATATAACTTGCACAAGTCACTTTCAAAGGCCCGTATGTAAGGACAAGAGGTCATAGAGTGGGAGGATACCAGAGTGCTTGGAGAAAACCCACTCAGACAGGTGATCCCTGACCATTTCACATCTGTGCTGCGGGATCAAACCCCAGCTGGCGAGTGCATGGCTTAACCACTCCATCAGCTGATCACTAGTAAATATTTTCCTAAAAAATGTGTGGTATAACTTGGCTAGAATTAAGACCTCAGTGTGATTGCCCAGCACCTTACCTGGACATTGTCTGTCTCCACACATATCTGGACATGACACTGGTAGCTGTCCAAAAGGACACTTGTTGTAGTAGTTTGTCACAAAACAAAACCTGTGAAGGAAAGACATACCATAATAAACATTAGTATGGGACAAATGTGAAAGAAGACTAATCGTGTCTTTCCCTCAAAAATTATAATGCTTTTTGTACTATATGTAATACTTATGGACAAACAAAGATGCTTGCAGAAATAACCTGTGTGTCAAGTTTACCAGTCAAAATGCAACTACAGCAAAAGCCAATGATCTTGATAAAATAGTACATCCCTGAAATATTGATACTATAAGGAAAAGTTAGCAAAGTGAAGATGATAACTGGTCAAATGACATATGTTACCTTTCTTGATATATTGGAGGATTAAATAAAAAAATAAATTTACCAGAGGTTAGTTCATTTTTTAATGATGTATTAGGTGTGTTTCGAATAAAATCAACAGAACATCACAAAATTACCATTGGTCATGCAGTTGACCTATTGCAGAACACAAATTTTTACTGATCTTCATCTGCAAATTTCAGGATTAAACCTGGTGACCTTTTGGTAAAAGTACTGACCACTACACCTATCAATATTGAATTCAAAAGCTTACCTTTGATCTGGAGGTACCGGTAACCAGAGGTCATTATCTAGGACACTTGATGTTCGTGGAGTGTATTCGGTCTGTCGTCGGTTCTGTATAGCCTCTATCTGAGCGACCTGGTTACCACGGCGAAACCAGCTAAAGGAGTAGACCCAGGGAGGGAGTGGAGTGACCTCAGGGCAGATCCTGGAGATTATCTGTATGGACAAGTCACCAAGGTTCTCCAGCTCTAGGTCTGCCCAGTATTTGATGATCACATAGGCTGGACCAAGATAGAAATTGTTACACATATTTTTGTCAAATCCTACTGAGTCAAAGCCATAAACATCATAACCATTTCTGTCCAATCCATTACTACTGTAGCCGTATCTATTGTAGCCAAAACGATCAAATAGGTCCAAACGTTCTCCTCGTGTCCATGTCCCGTTGCCTAGGAAACCATAAGGTGTCATTCCACTGCGGTCAAATCCATATCGGTCATACCCATCCCTATCATATCCAGCACTGTCTATACCATCCAAGTTGTATGTATCATAGTAAAATCCATAACGATCAAAATCCATCATATCATAGCCATTCCTCTTGTAACCGTGACGATCGAGACCAGTGGTACTAAATATTCCACGCATATCCGAGTTACCATCACGGTCCATTGCACGTTTGTTGAATCCGTCCCTATCATAACCCTCTCTATCATATCCATGGCGATCATATCCCTCACTGTCATAGCCATAGAGAGGCACAGATGTATTACACAAAGCTCCTTCAGACAGGGGCAGATAATCCACACACATTTGACTCCTTGATGATATCACATCATCTGGAGTAACATCAAATGGTACCATGGGAATATACCGTAGTTTCTGTGGGTAGTTAAAGTACCCATTATCCTGACGTTTCTGCCATTCAGACCATATCCTGTCTACGAAAGCCAAGTGTGAGAGAAACAGTGGGTCATATGGAGCAAGCTCTGTCTGCATGTTTCCACCAACCCAGGCCTGGAATTGGTTGGACATTACCTCCAACTGAAGGCGGAACTTTTCATATCTGGGTTCTCGCATCAGTAACTCTAGATTAACAGCATCTGAAAGATAGACTTTAGTGTTGAATTGACGCCTCAGACATGGGGACCAGAAAGGAGGATGATAATCTTTGAAAGGATGAATACGTACACAGCCTTCCAACGTTTCCCCATTGCCCCCAAACATATTGGCTGCCCAGACAATACTCTTTCTAAGGTCACCAACGTCCACTGTCCAATCAAAGTATGGAATTGTGAGTCCACAGTCAATATCCTGGAATTCCTGTTCCACATACTGTAGGAAATAGCGGAGCCAAGGCAGGAAGTGGTCACCTCCCACGGCCTGTGGTCTGTGATCTGCATACATCTTTGCTAGAGAAAACCAGCGTGATGGATGACCAGTCTCTTTTGCAAGATGTTTAATTGCTGCTTGGAACTTCTCCATCTCTTCTCTTGTCATATCTCTAACTTCCTTCCTTTGGCGGACACTGATACAGTCACAGATCACAGACCCACTTGGCATACATGTGCATGTCTGACACCCACGTCTGAATTTCTCACCAAAACCGTATGTCATGTTGCCATGGCTACATCCACAGGGCTTCTCACATGTTGTCGCTTCACATCTCTGTCCTGGCACAAACTTGATGACCTGCTGACCTTGACTCTGTTCCACATTCTGACACTGGTCTAGGGTGGCTGACCTACAGCTGTAGATGTAAGCTACAGTGACCCCTCGAGAGTTAAGGCCACGCCTATTGTGCCCCTGACAGTTCATTCCAGCCCTGCAACAAACAATATACAATGTATAATTTGATAAAATTAATTTATTTGTGTAAATTCTGAGAATCAGAAAAAGGCCTACATTTAGAGCCAAGTAATAATGAAATATGCTGCCTACATTTACAGCCAAGGAATAATGAAACATCAAAGTAAATTAAAAAGATTCCCGTTCCAAATGTAGGTCACAGTGACCTTATTTTAATAAATAATAAACCACCTTCCCTAGGTGAGGTTCCATTTGTTACAGATTGTAATATTCTCTGGTGCTCTCGTAGTTTTTTCATATACAATAAAGGTTAAAGGGACAATTCAGTCTAAGAGAACATTAAAATTTGTACATCGGAAAAAACCAGTTCTAACGGAAATTAGATCAGTCGGTTTTACTGTGATATGCCTGAAAAGCCCATGGTTGTGACATGTGTGTAGAGTGTTCAAACTCGCTCGCTGTCCGCCATTACACATTGTGGTCGAACTTCTTGTATGCCGAAACCTGTCCCTTGCTCGTAGAGTAATGCAACTTTTGTCTAGAACTGCTCAAATCGCTCTGACAGTAGTGTGTTTACCTTAGTAGGTGAATTGTCTTGCCTAACAATCATTTTATCATCTTCTCAATGGTTATGTAGTTTATTTGTTTAACGTGCCTTTGACTAGGGTATGGGTACAGCGTCCATATTGTACCTGCTAAATAGTATTGATCAACGATTTGATATTTCAACGATATTAATTAAAATACTAAACAATGACGTGGAATTTGTCAATATTTTATGTTATATGTTTCATAAGAAATGTAGAATAATACATTTATAACATATTTTGATTCTTGGTTATGTAAAAGAATTAGCTTGAGTGAATTGTCCCTTTAAGGTTGAACCCTCCTAGTTTACCTGTTATACCCTTCGTTGTCATATCCCTCCTCGTTGTAGTCAATGTTTCCATCATATTCTCCTATTTCACTGTAACCTAGCGGGTTGAATCCTTCCCCATCAAATCCATTTCTATCATAACCAAAACGGTCAAATCCAGCCTTGTTGTAGCCAAAACGATCAAAACCTGAAAAATTTGGTATGAACGTATATATCAGGGTTTCAATCAACAAAAAATATTATGCAAGTTAATCTGTGAAAAGATATTTCAAGCTGGTGTCTCTTCATGTATCGGACTAATTAATACCAATAATTAATTGAATTTGTTTAATATATAAGACTAAAACCAGTATTTTCGTGATGGCGGGGAGGGAGCCATATAACACAAGTTCAAAGAAGTCTTTAGGCAAAGGAATGAGTTGGTTTGTTACAGGAATATAATGCTTATATTGATACAGATTTGATTTCTGGTAAAAATTCATGAGTAAAAAACGCAAAAAATCATTTTATCTTGTTAAGTATGTACCCACCCTGCCAATCATAGCCTTTAGAGTTGTAGAGATCACTGCCGTTAAAGAAGGCATTGTTGATAGTCCTGTCCTCTCCTCGTTTGTTCATCCCTTTGATGTTGAAGCCATACCTGAATAACAGAACAAAAATGCCAATAAAAATTGAAATCTTGAATCCATATCATGATATTCATGATATTTCTGAAATCAGATTCCACTTTTAACTGCAAATCAGTTTATTTTTTGCTTTAACTGAATTTTGTGTTTCATGTGTAACTAATTTTCCACAGAAATTCAATTTTGCAAGTGTTTTTATTCTACTGAACCTGTGCTTAAAATATTTTGCAGCAACTCTATTTTCCAATGTTTGGTCAGGCAGTTTGAGTTACAGATGAATGGGTAAAGGAAACATATGATGAACACTGATGAACAAATGGTTTTCTTTTGGAGATATACCTGTCGTAGCCTTGAACACCATAACCAATATTTCTGTTTCTGAACCTTGGTTGTCTATGACAACAAGCACCAATAGAGCACCGAGCCTGGCAGGCCTCGAGGGTGTCGAAGTTGTTAGCGTTACCGCCACAGCCCATATACACAAACTCTTCACAGGCTCGGGACTGTGAGTTATAGTACCATCGCGTCTCCTGGCCACACAGGGATCCTGAAATAGACCAGTCTTTGTATTGATTCCTTATGTTACATCATTGACTTCATTACAGTAAATGCCACATGATAAATAAAGCTTCTACTTTAAATTTAGTGTTCCATATATATTAGTTCAATGAATTTTTTTCTTCTGCTTCAGTTAAAACAGTTGAAATTAAGTTACATGAATTTGTCACAATAACATAAACTGGGAATGTCTGTAAGATATAAAAGCCCCGACTCTAGGTTTTGAGACAGAATGTTACAGGAAAGGATGGCAATTTCATGACAGTGGCATAAAACTTTATTAGCCACACTTGGGCTCCTCTAACATATCCCAGTTAGTGCCTCTCACCTGTATTGATCGGAAGACTACAGACATCCAGGGCAGGGTACTGACACAGGTGACCGTCCCATCCCGGAGGACATGTACAGGTGACGAGTTGAGGTTCTGTCGGCCAGATAGAAGCTACACAAGTCCCACCATTCTGACAAGGGTTTGGTTCGCAGAAATCTGTAACACAAAATAAATTACATATCATAAGGTTCTGCAGTATATGAGGATAAAATTTATGAACTTAAGACAATTATTTTTTAACATGAACATAAAATTATAAATGAAATTTGGGAATGTTGATATTCGGTACGATAATATCCTGATGGCACTACAGTACAATTGTTTTGACCATGACCAGACCTGTTTTATTACTGTTTTAGAACACTAACCTGTTTATTCTCATTTGTCACTTTCTAGAAATACATCAGCTACATGCTGTTAACTTTTTAAAAAGGAGATATCATTCTATTTAAATTATCACATATTTCCAATATAGACATTTAGCATATCTGAAATTTTCGGCAATGAAATACATTGATTACATTGTACTATGCATTATAAACTGTTTAATGTTGATGTTTCTTTGTATTATACCTATCACTCTATACATTACCTCTCTCGCCATGGCAGTCTACAATACGGTCGTCATAAAACCAGACATCGCGACACTCTGTACAGAAGTTGATGTGGCAGCTCGCCTCCGGCCAGGAGGGACAAGACGCCAGGAGACAGGGGTTAGTGGCACAGCTAGCCACGGTCGTCTCACAGGTGCAGGGTGTCAGGAAGGACTGGGTGTCAAAACAGAACCGCGAATCCATGGCCGACAAAGTTCGGTCCGAGTTAGGGGTGGAGTTTGGTACCAGGGCTGTAAAAGTAGCATCCCATTCTAAATAATTCATGACAAACAGAAGAATAAATATGGTTAAATTTAAGTTTCTATAAACCCGATAACTCTATTGAGGCCCCCGATAACTGAAAGATTGGTTTAGTTCATATCTGCTTTCAATGGGCCAGTCTGACAATGTTGAAAGTAAAATCTGAAGTCTCCAAATCAATTTGGATACTGATTTTTTTCAAAGGACCAACAGACCTTCTTATTGGAAAATTTAAACGTATAAGGATATAATCATATCAACATCAAAAATTTATTCCAAATAAATGTGTTTTCTATGTTAAAAAAATGATTCATGTTGTTAATATATAAATTCATTTAAATGGAGAAGACATTAGGTATGTATCATTTTTTAAGGTTCTTTAGAAATCAATAAATAACCATAATCCAATCATCTATTCACATGAATGATCTATCATCATCTTCATTAGGGTTTTAATCAATTAATGTTACCAATAGTTTTGTTTCTTTAATAGCATTACTGATAAGAACTAAATTTATGAACCAGCTTTATGATATGGACCAAATTCAAGTGGTTAATATATATTTTTGAAAGATTCATAAGTGTTGACGCTGTACGTACAGGAGACATCCTTGATCTGTGTGATCCAGAACTGTTCCGCCCAGCTGATAGGGACAGGGTCGAGTGGGGTACACAGACGTGGGAATGTGGTGAGGAAACCCTGGCCCTGGAGGGACAGAATGTCCCAGATCTTCAGGGTCTGTGTGGTGGCAAACGGACCTTTGAAGTAGTAGGAACACTCATTAGCATCTATACCTCCGACTGTAAACCCGTGCTTGTCATAACCATCCCTCGTCAAACCTGGAATAAAGTGATTATTTTTAATATCTGCATGTGTGTGGTTATATATGCCTTAAATAATACCACTACCATACTATTGAAATGGAGGGGAAAACCTTTCATAAAACCTTAGGAATATCCATTTTTACAAATTTGATCAGATAGTTTTCTTACAGCTATAAGATGTATGTACAAGGTGTTAGAAGAAAATGTAATCATATTTTAGAGCAAAGTGAAAACTGCCAAGCAGTAATTACCACTGAAATATTTCGATTTACAGTATTATCTTAAGTGCTTCCAACGGAAAAACATTCTGAGAGAATGAATTTTACCTCTCCTATTCAGACAGAAGTCATTATATCCATCTCTATTGTAACGTCCAGTCAGGTCCTGTTCACCATTGCGGTCGAATCCCTCCACATCGTAACCGTATTTATTATAGCCTTCACGATCAAGCCCATACCTATTGTAGCCACAGCGGTTATAACCTTCTCTGTCATAGTTATCACGATTAAATCCTGAAGGACAAGAAAATAACAGATCAACAATCAGTCTTATCGCTCCTAATCCTTGGTCGTATAGAGATAATTGAAGTGAACTTCTTTGAAATATCAGACATTACATACTATGAATTGAAAATCACACTGTCGAGTCTTAAAGTTTAATTAACAGTTATCTCCTCTTATGGGTGCATAATAATGTTACATAATTTACTATCAAGGGTGAAATTACATCATTTTCTCAAAAATAAATGATGTTATTCAAACAAGTAAACATAAACAAGAAATACTTGCTAAAAAGATAAGAACAGGAAACTCTACATTACAAAGACACTCGGTAGGCATGCTTCAAGGCCATGAGAGTGTGATTGAAGGTCATGAGAGGGACAAATTTTTGAAGAGAAAGGCTACTTACCATCCTTGCCATATCCATCCTGGCTATACCCTCGGCGATCAAACCCTGCCTCGTAGCCGGGTATATTTAGATCTACTGTCACAGCAGGTATATCACCACGGTCAGGTTGTCTATTGTTGTCAGGGCCAGGGGTCATGGTCACGTTACAGGGGTTACCTTTAGAGGGGAGGGCATAGGTCACACATACTTGAGCTTCTAGGTCTAGAACACTACGGGCTGGAATGTTGAAGGGTACCATTGGAATGTTTCCGTAGGCTCCAGGGAACATGTTTTTGTTGTTCCCCTTTTGCTGCCATTGCCAGTACAACATATCTACATAGGCATGGATGGAATAGAAAATGGGGTCGTAAGGGGCACCAGTGGTGAGCATATCTCCTCCAATGTATCGATGGACATAACTGAGGTAGGTCTCTAGGAACATGCTCATGTCTAGGAAACTTTCACTGCTGAGTGCAATAGACAGATCGGCTAATGAAGGAATAGGTACAGCCAGATCAAACTTTCTCATGATACAAGGACGCCAAGAGCCGGGCTGACCAAAGGGGTGGTCAGGCACACAGCTGTCATCCTCTCCGTTACCACCGAAGTAACTAGGCTGCCAGACGATGGCATCGGCTAGTCTGCCTGGGTCTGTTGTAAAGTCGAAATATGGCAGTGTGATGGAACAGTCAATGTTTTGTAAATTCTGCTCCAACCGCCGCAGGAAGACACGGTGCCATGGAAGGTAGAAATGGCCACCATTGGCCTGCATACTGTGGGTCATGTAGACGTCCCGTAACTTCTCCCAGTCGTTACCAGGGCCACTGAGACGAAGCTGCTGCACAGCCGAGTAAAATTTGACAAGTTCTTCACGAGTCATATCCCGGATCTCCTTCCTCTCAGATACTACCTTACAACTGTAACATAGAAGTAGAGATTGTCCAATACGAGGAAACACAAATTGTTCTATGACAAATTTCACTTCATGTCAGAAATATCTGAAGCCGTCTCTTAATAACTCTATAACCTTTTCTTACCCTTTACTTGACTACCCCAATAGCAACACTTTAGCAACAAGACATTTTACCTAATCTTCAACTTACACCTACAGCAACCCTAAATAGGCTTTATTAACCTGTATGTTCATTAGCTGTCTGCTTCACACATTTAACCTGACCTTGACCTCACAGCTCTCCTGACCTCTAAATAATTACCTGCATGTCCACTGGCCATCTGCCTCACACATACAGTCCTGGCAGCCCTGTGGTATCTTGTCTCCAGGTGAGTAGGTCTGACCATCATACATACACTTGTCTGAGGGCATTAGACAGTTGACCTCCTCACAGAGCTGACCTGGAGAAAAGGCTGTGACCTCTAGCTGGTATCCTAGCCTCTTATCACCATGGAGACTACGACAATCCCCAATACTCAGAATCTGTAACACAATAGAGTCATAGCTATAACATAGAAAGGAAAGAAAGGTTGCTCCTCCAATGTGTTTTGGCAGTCTGTGATGATCCTAGAATAGTAACACACTGGTCAAAACGAAATATAAATGAGATTGCAAAAACTTTTTCATGCAAAAATAATTTGTTCTACCTGTATATTTATAAAGTTAGATTTCTGCATTAAAATGTCGCAGAAAAGTAAGCACTTTAGAGTATGTCTTTTATTAATCTAATATAGATTTTCAATAATTATGCAAATGGTTATCATGGCAACACCTTGTTGTTGCTATGTTACCTCACACTTTGACTCCTCCCCTTGTTCCCCATCTATTAGGGCATCAACGTCTGTTTTGAACCTTCTGAAGCAGCAGGCACCTGTCATGGCCACACTACGGCATTGTTCTAGCGTCTCATAATTGTTGACGTTTCCACCACATCCTGTAATAAGCCATTTACTTACATAAACCCTCACATCCAGCAATTATTCACACATAGAGTTGTAACTATTTACTATCAAAATTCAATCAAAAATTAATTCCTTACCAGTACTTAAATTTCTATAAGCTCAAATCGCCTACTTTGATAATCAATCCAAAAATATAATAATGCTTATATATTTCTATGGATGTAGACTTTAATTTCATTTGTTCGTGACACTTTTAGATTGTGTTCATAAGTAAAACAAATCGGGTTTTTTTTTTAATTTTCCATGCCAGATTACATAAATCATGTACCTGAGTAGTTGAAGGGAAGACAATCCTCTGAGAACCTATCATAGAAATATCGAAGCACAGTGGTGTTACTGTCACAGCAGCCCATCTCCAGGGGCCACACACAGGGGTTCTGTCGCACCTCACATGTGGGGCCATCAAACGGGGGAACACATTCGCAGTGGTAGCCATCCATGCCAATGTCTACACAGGATCCTTCGTTCTTACAAGGAGAATCAGTACATGGGGCTGAAACATGTAATATATAATCCTATGATTACACATAAATATCAGATAATAATTATATTATTAGCATACCTACAAATCACCATTCAGATGTCATAATTATAACAGAAGTACAAAGATGTAAGAAAATAATTTTTAACTAAATTACATTTTTTTCAGAATTTCTAAAACAGCTAATCTTATATTGAGAGACAAAGGTCTTTCTAGTCTGTATTCATTAAAAACACTCAAGTAAGAACTTACTAGCTATTATGATATGATAGATACACCATACCTGTACAATTTGCCATGTCAAGGCGAGGCGAACATGATGGTTGTCCTTTCTGAAAACACATCAAAAAGATATTTAATAGCCCATAAAGAATGAGATGTCAATAAAACATAATTTTAAAATCTATTATCTATCAGCAAAAATGAGGTGATACCTAAGATTGTGTGACCTATATTTATAAGGAAGATAATTTTTGTTCAATTTTTGTGATTTCCAAAGAACATGTTGATCACTGAAATTGGAAATTATATTGAGGATGAACATGCAATGCAAAAACAACAGGGATACGAAGGGCATTATCAGAACATATTGGACTTAACTGTGTAATATATTAATACAGAAATAACTTATAACAAGGTTTGAATTATGTTCCTTCTCTAAATATAGAAATATCATGAATATCATATTGCTTCTAAAATGCAAAAATAGTTTTGTATCAATAAAACCGAAACTAATATTTAATATGTTATTGATTACGATACATTAATTGTGTAGATATAACCACAAGCAGGTGCTGATACTTATTGTGTCATAAATTCCTATTTAAAGGACAATAAGCATACACAGGTTTCACATAAGTCATACCAATGTATAAGTTCTAAAGGAAACAGATGCATTTAATAGGCTACAAAGCACAACTGCAAATCAATCTCTCGAAAAAAGTAATTCAATATGTCAAATGAATATTATTTTGCTATATTTATTACAAGTCTATCTTGAAAACCCACATAACTGGAACAGTTGTAAAAAAGGGTACAAATAAGAGGTCATATTGGTATAGATTGTGTATACTGTAGACCTATAATGAAATATCACCGACATCGCCTCAGTCGTTAAAACATGGCTTCTTCACCAGAATTTCCATAAAACTTCTTGATACCAGAACTGTCAGACCCCCAACAGGGTCTTGTATTAGTACCTCTTTAACTTATTACATTCATACCTTTATATTTGTAAAGATAAATCTTATCAGAAATGGGCCAAGGATATACATTTTTACTACAACAATCCCAATAGAAACACAATGTAACACATGACTTGGTGTCAGAAGTGGAAAAAACATTGAGCTAGCTGGGTCATCCCGCTGGTTTTAAACCATGTAACAAATCCCCACCCAATACACTAGTGGTTTATAGTGATTTTATCTCTGTAGTTTGTGGCTATAGGTATGGGAGCAATGAAACATCCCAATGACATCACTAAAACAGCAGGCGTTCTGCTGCTATACCTTCAGCAACAGTACATAAACCAAAGACATCAAAATCTAATTCCTAATGGCTCGTCAATCTTTATCATTTTATCCGGGATGCTTTTCATCGTTAATTGACTTAAGTCTTGATACTGTAAGTGTGTATTAGACACCTGCCCTCCATAGCAGCCAAAGTCTATTAGCTCTATACCCACTATTCTTTTAAGCTTGAATTTGTTTTAAATCATATATAGACATCCACCATCAATCAGTGCCATACTAGGTTTTGGTGGCGAAGGAAATCAAGCCAGAGCACCTGGAAACAAACCACCAACCTACATTTTAGAACCTGGTAACTGCCCCATGAAGGCCTCAAGCTCGCCATCTTAAGATGGAAAGCTACAGTAGTGCAAGAATGGCATAAACTTCAACCATTTGATTACAGTAGTCAAATTAGTGGCAAAAGACAATTTTGAAATAAACACCTTTATGAAATAGGAATTGATTTATAAATGACAATAAGAATCCAAGACAATCACAATGTTTTGCAACTTTTTAATTTTGAAATTTGTTTCAGAAAGTTTGATTCAAAAGTCTAAAGGACATCTAAATAACACCCAGATGATCGGCAGGCAAGGCACCTTGAAGGCATTAATGGAAATCCATGAAGTTAGATGGATGTACAATTTGAAGTGTTCCAGCTTCATTAATTACAGTTACATTCACTGCTTAAAATTCATAATGAACTGTTCCAGTCTCTAAATCAGAAGAGTTTAAATGCATCTCAAGGGTGAGAAGGTATAAACTAAATACTTGTATTAGTATACCAGGACGGACTAATTAGCCTCCATTCACAGGAACTTGACTCAGCAATAATCTATGATGGGTTTAAACAGCTAAGCATCAATGGGTACACACAAAAATAGATTTCTGGTCATCTCCACATGTTGATAAACTGTGGTAATATTAGCCAAACTTTAGTTAGTATCAGTACAATCATCTTTGATATACTCATCAGATAGGTGGTATCATGCTGCTCCAAATAACACATACTTCTATATACAGATAGATCTTCTGATTCCAGTGGGGAAAAAATAACTTTTTCTCTACTGGTATGTGTGGTAGGGTTGGGAAACTCTCTGGGGCTCTAATAGAGGGAAGGGGATATTGTGAAGGGACAAGGGTTACTTAAAAGAGATAAGTAGGGTGGGGAAGCTCTCTTGGACTTTAATTGAGGGGAGGGGATATTTTGAAGGGGCAAGGGTTACTTAAGAGAGATAGGTGGGGTGGGAAAGTACTCTAGGGATTTAAAAGAGGGGAGTGGATATTGTGAAGGGGCAAGGGTTACTTAGGCGGGATAGGTAGGGTAAGGAAGCTCTCTTGGACTTAAATCAAGGGGAGGAGATATTGTGAAGGTGCAAGGGTTACTTAGGAGGGATAGGTGGGGTGGGAAAGCTCTCTAGGGCTTTAACAGAGAGGAGGGGATATTGTGAAGGGGAAAGGGTTACTTAGGAGGGATAGGTGGGGTGGGAAAGGGGAGTATAATGGGGAATAATCAAAAAGTGAAATGGGTGGGGTTTTATTGGAAAAGGATAGGTCACAGTTAATGGTCTGGGAAAGGGTTAATGATTTAATTGGCAGGGTCTTATAGGGATGGGGAAAGAATAGGGTGTAGTCATCATGAGCGAGAGGATTTACCTGGAAGGGGAGTAATGAGATTTGGAAGATTTACTAGGGAGGGATGGATTCATGAAGAGGGATGGATTCTTAGAGAAGGGATAGTGGTGAGACTATAAGTATACTGGGGAAAAATGGGGAAACACAAGGGTCACTTAGTACACAGAGGTTCTGAAAAGAGCAGAGGTACTGACTTTCTGCTCAACTCAGTACTTAACATTAGTATCCCCTGTATTTGTTACAGTTAAATACCAAGCAGTTCAGATTTCTTAATGATTCTGTCATAGACATAAACAAACAACAAAGGATTCCTGCTAAATCAAATACACACTTTTCACTTTGGAAATTTCGCTGAGCTTTTAAGATTTTTTGTGTGTACTGTATGTTCAACACTTGCCTTACACTTGGTACATAGACATTATTCTCCAGGTTAAGAGAAATATACCCACAAAACACACATGACCAAATATCAAAGGGATTATATTCCACATACCTACTTGAGACACTTGTCAGTCACTGAACCAGAAACTCCCCCCCCCCCTCATCATCTCCCCCTAGTGAGGACCTAATACACTTTAACACAGTACAACTCCTCTAACAGAACTTCACCAACTTTCAATGAATCCTCTAGCAGTTAAGGCTTTTGGTTCCACTTAACAACAAGTAGAGCAGAAATTCGAACTCCAAGTTGATTCATTCAGAAGGTTTCAACACACAGGAGTGTACTGTTTGTCCCACCAGTATGAAATGTATTCCACTGACATTTCATTTCAGTTTTATTTTTTTGCTAGTAAAATGGTCTCTCAGAAAATGTTATCAGATCAATTTGCTATAAAGGTGACCATTATCAACCATACCAGACCAATCAACCTGTAAAACAGCAGACACATTAGACTTTCAAAATATAAAATGTTTTTATATGACCTTCATTTTTCACCCCCTGACCTCTTATGGAATTGGAAAAGACGTTGAGATAATATGTGAAGAAGCGCAAACAAATTTGAAGGATTTTCAAAATGTAAAGCTTCTTATTTGGATTCTGAATTTCTCTATCGTTAACCATATTTACAGGGGACTAATACTGGTATCCAACCAAGGTAGAGTTTACTGGCTATATTTACCTCCTCCCCACCAACATCCGTAACATGATGCATTTCTCCAATATGCAAAGTAGCCAATAGGACAAATTAAAACAAAATAAAAATTTAATTGGAAGCCCTTACCTGACAAATGCAGATAGTACAGAAGTTCTGCTGCCAGGTGTCTCCGTCATCATACACAACGCCATCTACAATACACTGTGGGTAACACACACACTGGTCCAAAGATTTCAGAGCTTCCTTTAGGTACATATTCTGTAACGTCAAATGGAAAACGGTACATAATCTAAATTATTAAAGACACATATTCTGTAATTTCAAATGGTTTTCCTTCGAGATACGTCATGAAAATGTATTACCTATGGTATTATAAGTGTCAAATATGGAAAACCTAAAGAAACTTGAAATATGTACAGCTTTGAATAACCAATGGGTAAGATTGAAGCATATTTCTACCTCTATTTCCAGATTGTTGACGACGTCCTGAATGTCTTGCTCATCACCATAGCGATATCTGGCTGAGGCTTTGTCTTTAAATGTAATGGTATCATCCTGCTGCATGGCTGAGAAGCAACAAAAATCAGTGATGTCAATTAACATTGACCAATAAACCAAATCCAATAATGCCAAGCATTAAGTTATTCAATAACTTAGGGGTTTCATGGTACTTCGTTTGGACACTTGACACTGGACTTGACATTGGGGAGAATGGTTTGGGTTAGGATTTTAATGGTTTAAGTTTATTTGGATATCAAAGACTGCTATAGACTAACTAGTTGTAGTGCTTAAAGTAACGCTAATATTTGCTATTTATTTGTAACTATTAAATAACAGGTACAGACATCTGAGTTGTAATATTATATCTCCGCTATTAAATGTGCTGAAGATCATAGGACAGCCATTCCCCACAATCAGTAGGGTACAAACATTTACCCTCATTTCTCCTCCTCCTTGTAATTAGGCAGACTTTATTGGTGGAGGTTGAAGATGAGGATTAAGTATCCCGCCTGTGTATGTAATTAGGGACAGACAGGTGACACACAGACTTCAGTGAGAGCACCTGTCTACCTCTGTAACATATGGACTCCTCAGACACATACAACATACATTTGCCTGTTGGCATTTTAATTCTACCTTTGGTGAATGATTTATATCTTACATAAAAGTTTCCCACTACAAAATACCACTCATCTGAAATATTACAAGGTGAAATGTTATGATCTTTATATCTCAGATGAAGAAGATTTTCAAAGAAATATTTCACCACTTTAATATACAAGACAAACACAACTGGTATCAGCTTCTCATTGCTTCTAACATATTACATTTTTTGATGACCTTCAGAGAGCTTTGACCTTGAGACCAACAGTTTACCATAATTTCTCTTTCTTAGTTGTATCAGGTTTTTATTCTGCTAAAATACCTGAGAATTTGCCAATAAAGTGGTGAAAACACATTAATTTGGACTTTCCAAGTAGTTTCCTATTCTCGTTAAATTACCCTATTCTCGTTCATATTCAGGCGTATTTGAATAAATGCATATACTATTACAATTTCAAACCCTTCAAAATGTCAAGAGTTCAAAGATTTAAATACATATCCTTGGCAGAATATATATCAACCACATATATCTGTAAATTCACTTCTTGGATTAAATCATTGAATCTCCTCATATTGCATGCAGAAAATTTTTAATGAGCTAACATCTATTATTGGGACGTGCAGTTTTTCGGCTATGCATGATGCTCAGTGGAGCCATAAAACTCAAGCTTGCCTGACCCATGTCTCATGAAAAAACAATTACATGTATCATAAAAACCATTTAGGTTTAATTTGTGACTTAATTTCAAACTAATGATAATTAAACTTTTAAGCATTAGCATCAAAGCAATTTTTTACAAAACAGTAATGTTGCGACTTTTCATCACATATAAAGGTCAATGTGTTGAACATTTGGTATTGAATTAGTGTACACTTATATCTTATTTCTTCACACATTAAATTGTTGACAGGCAACAACAGGATCATTGCAACTCTTCTGAAATTATAGCTGCCCCATCTCTTTTTGTAATAAAGAGGACAGGCATAATTTTGAAACAGGATTATTGTCACTGAGTTCTGTTGAAATCCCTCGAGTTTTTAATGAGGAGAATCCATTTTATCATTTGTAAAAAGGCACATAATTCTAAAAAAGGTGAAGGTATATTGTTTATTATGTACATCTACACTACATAAAGATTTTAACCAGAAAATGGTGGTGGTGGTGGTGGTGAGGGGAGGGGTATAATCAAGACATAAAGGTTTTAATTCTTTCAGATTTGGGGCTATATCTAAAAACAAAAAGTAAAATTTGTCTATCGGTAAGATCTCGAACGAATCACTAGATAAGCGAGTGTCAGAACAACCAATTTAAATGACATCAACTGTCAGTGTTATCAGTGAGGCTGGATTAACAGGTAAAATTAAAACCAAGATTGTCCAAGATTGTGAGAACCCCTCCCACATCAGTACAGACCAGGCTTAGTACAGGCCATTGTTTAGTAGAACAGGATCTTCGTCATTAATCACCAGACCTGTATTACCATCTGGACAGTGTAAGTAATTAACTTCTCACGCTCATTTTTTCACATCGATCTTGCAGACAATGTAAAAAATAAAATGGATTAAAGAATTATCTTATAGTAACATTGTACTTAATTTCAAGTTATTGCAAATTTGGAATTATTTTCATAGCCAAAAAATCAGCTGCATAGATCTGGTTTAAAATGAACAGATGCTAGTGGGAAGCTAGAATGTTTGGGTGTAGGTATCAATTTTCTCCACAGATTTTGAAAAAATAGTAACAACAACTTGCCTCAGGGACAATTTAACATATAATGATTACTTTCCTGTACAAAACCATTTTAGATTTAGGTCGAGATAAATCTGAAAATAAAAGCACAATCATTTCAATGTCATGTGCTGGGACACTCTTGTCTACAAACAAGCTGACACAGATTCCAAAATATACAGACCTCCCATCATTGTTTTCTTTCATCTTTTATTCTAAAGGAAAAGGTAGAAAGGGGAAGCTTAAAAGGACAAGCATCATTTGATCTTTGGTTCCTCGTAAAACCTGAGCATCACTATAGGTTGTAAGATATAAGTGTTAAGGTGCCTAACAGGCAAGATTGAACCCTATAGTACCAACCTAACCCCAGCCAGTGTGGAGGGGATCATGTGGAGGATATTAGCGGTTAAACCATTACAAATGAGAGTATTTATACTATCAACAGCCATGGATATAGGTATTAAGAGTATAACGGTTTATCCATTACAATTTCTCGCTCCATTGATAAGGCATACCTTGATACTGTGTACAGGTCCGTGGCTTCTTGGTGATGTAGGCAAACAGCTTCGCATCAAACAGTAGGCCCTGCAAACAGATCACAGAATATTATTGAGGAAAACATAGCAGAAATATCGCTGTATTATAATGTGGTTTAATTGATACTGTAAGCACTCACTGTTGAACTTTGTATTCAAAGTGCCTCACAAAGCCAACCAATATACCAGAATCATATATAGCAATATTTTAAAGAAAACCTTCTCATTGTCATATAATTCCTGTGGTTCATTGATAATGACTTATTTCATCAGAAAGCTGTTAATGAAGTCTTGTCTCACACCGTTTACAAAGTTTAAAACAAAGATTTGGTAAAGTACCCAGATGTGTGCAGTTTATTATTACATAAACAGGTGATGTTTTAGTTCAATATGTGGGATATCATTTTACTTTAATGTTATATCACTTGTAAAAATTCATTAAAACTGTGATGTAAAAAGTAATCTGATAAAAATAAATCGAAAGCTCATAACACCTGGCAATTCTTTAATCTTGGTTCCAGTAAGAAACCTATTAGGGAGCTTGATTACAACCAACAGGTGTGTTTGTTGTTTATCTGAACCCTTTGTCATGGAGGTAGTTGATAACATACAAAATCTATTTAACTGTCAGAAATGTATCAACACTGTATCTTAAACATTTACATAATCTCACAATTCAAAGGATATAAATATTGACGTAATTTAACAATCTTAGTTAAAGTAAAATATTTACACAATCTGGAAACTCATTAAACAACTATAGAAAGTCAACAAGCCATGTGTACATGTTAAAGACTTGCTACTGACTTTAATTTGGTAGCCCTGACTTCCTGGTCACATGGGTAGAGGTTAAATACTGTCATGCAATGGAGTTAGAGTTTATGATACTTTGAAAGAAGATGGATAATTCATGGATTCGAGAAAGGATTAAGCAATAACTTGTGACAATGGTCAAAAGATCAGAGCATATATCATATTGATCAATTATCACAAAGGTAAATTGTACTTACAGTGAATTTTGGTGACCTTCTGGGGTCGCTGATGGATACTTTAGCTGTTGAAGGGATTTTCATTAGAGGCTGTGAGAGTTGTATGACATGTTCAGCTTCACAACCATGTCGCAAAACAACTGCTGTCCGATTTATATGCAATAAAACACTAAAATATTTCAACACAGGGGCAGATAACTCCACATCCTTCCTCTGGAATGATATTTTACCCTGATATCTCACAGTTAATTTGCGACTTTTCATATTAATAGATAATTCCAGAATAGGTAATAATTTGTTATGATGATATATAGACAAAAGTGGCACTATTTTCAGCCCTTTGTCACTCTGCCCTGATATATAATAACTCATTTCTCCTTTGTATTTTCGCCACACTTTTCGTATTTGTTTACTATTTAGAATTTTTGGATTCCATTTCTCTGTTAGTTTAAATCCCTTAGGTGTAAGTTTTTCCACCCCAGGCAAGTCCTTTAATTTTCGTATTAAACGCACAAAATCCAATTCTGAAAATACAAAAGCAACACAACATAAGTAAATTTGTGTAACATTAATATAGATACATCAAAATTATATACATAAACACAATTTCATATCAAAATTACATTTAGTATCTGGAGAACTTTGCATACCTGGCGATAACCTCTAGGACATATAACAAAGTCTGGTCATTCAGAATATATCTCTTGATTTGAATTATTATTAGCCTATTGATTTTTAAATCATTGCAAGATATAGAACTTTTTAACCCTAATTCTGTACTAACTTCTTTTCCAGCCCATAAATAGATTCTTCACTTAGAGATCTTGAGGGTGTCATATTTGATTTAATTTCAATCAATTTTATTGAATAAATCAAGAATTGGGCAACAGGCTAGGGCTATATAAGCTAGCCCTCTCCTAGATTTCTAATATACCTAGCTGAAGGAGCCCCAGCAACATCCAATCCAAAATTTTCATGATTTCTTCCAGATTTGGTACTATAACCTGGGGAATGTTAACGTAGGAATGTGGAAGGTTGGTTGGTTATGCTTACCATCCTATTAACAACTAAGGTCATTTAGGACACCCTCAACCCTTATGTGTAATGTGTAAAGTGAATGCATGTTTGTGTTGAGGCCATATTGAAATCAAGTTCATTGTTTTAGAGAGAGGAAGAAATTGAGTCACAGTTAAGAAACAATACTGGGGGTATTTAAAATCAGTGGTTGAGGGAAAGGGACATAATAAGAAATCAAGAGAGACACACAGGATTCAGCGGAGTGCTGTGTAGTACTAAATTAAAGACTGGTTGTAACTATTATTGAGAGTTGGAGACAAACAGTCCATATCCTAAGTTAGAGAATTGTGAATGTGATACAAAATAATGAATCGCCCTTGGATAGAGAACTCACAGTAGATACTGAAGAGACTGAGTGTTCTTTACATGTAAAAAAACACAGATAAAAACACCAGATTGAATAGCTCTCAGGACTAAGATTTATAATACCAGCCAAAGTCCTTGAGACTGAAGGTCGTCCATATGGGTCTGATGTATACAGGTAAGGAGAGATTTGTATCTCGTCTCCAGGTGAGAAGACAGTAGGAACTATATACTTATTTCAGTTCTACTTCAGTATCCATCTCTATACTATAGCATTGTATCAAACAAAAGATCATCCTGCAGTTACTTTGGAAACAGACACTCTTTTATAAGAAATGATCTGTCCAAATCATACCATCAACAGGTGTGTTCAGTATAGTATACATCCAAACCCCTCCACCTATAACCAAACTCTGTTCCTTCTAACCATTGTACTATTTACTGCAATCACTTAAGTCCAGCTGTAAAACAAACAGCCCTCATCCCATTCCAACAAGTCACGCCCCTCTCCCAACAAAAAGTCTCACTAACACAACCCTGTCCCATCAACACCCATAATACCCTATTGCTGGTTATTTTTGCAGGTCAAAATTTTCGCGATTTGATCTAAACTGGAGAAAATCAAATTAAAATTTTAGCAGTTTTACATTTTTGCGATCTGGCTTTAAGGTTTCACCCATTTCTTAATATTTCGCGGATCAAATTTTTGTGATCATAGCAAAAAATATTAACCCTGTGAAAATAACCTAAAAACCATCCCTGCCGAATATCCTCCCGATAACCCAAACCAACCTGAACATGCTCCATCATTTCTAACCAAGCCCTAGCTATCACCCCAAACATCTAAATTCTGTTTAATTTGATATCGCATAGCTGGTTGTTTAAAAAATTTGCAATTTTAGTATAATTTGAGATTTCGGAATCTAATATTATCTCTTTCGATAAGATAAAATTTTGCAATCTGGCAAAAAAATTGTTGCAGATGTAATTGTACAGCAATAATAATTACTGATCCCCCTCCCCCTAAAAAAATCCACGTTGAGTCCCACCCCCAACCCTAGCATCTCCCTCACTCCCCTCCCTGATCCTCACAGCATTTTCCATCAGTACTATCCATACGGGTGTGATCATTACATCATCTAGCTGTAAACTATCTGTACAGTAAATATTAATAAACAGACGCCAGATTGCCATCAGTGAAGTACACCTATACTGTAGAGGTAGGAGGGTATCTTAATATCCCTAATCTAACCTTCAACATCCCACTTAAATCATGTTACATCAAAACATTAACTACTCTACGTACAGTTACAGAAACACATAAATTCTTAAGGTGTATATGATGTTGGAGTATTACAAAAAGGCTCAGATAAGTGCTTGCTCATCAGACTAGCAGTATAGTTAAAAATACTTGTCCTTCTTAAGAATTTAGTAGTCTAGAAAATTTATATAGAATCTCTTAATACCTGGTACAAAAACTATACATGTTTCAACATGGTATTGTATCCTTAAACTAGCATGCTATTGAAATTTTGTAGGAGATCAAACTAAAGAGACTTGATCTCCAACCAATTTATCAGTTGGCAATTTGGTTCCAAAAATCTCTACAAAGTTCTATTGTAACACAGAACAAGCAAGTTCTACAAGACGATTATGTAAATATGCTTATTTTGGTAAGGTATTGTCTTATTAAGACTGTGATGTAACTCTTATCATTATACTCAGGTACAAATGTTATTACAGTAAAGGTGCCCACATGCAGATTCAGCCATTCCAGTATGCCATTTTTGTTTCATAGATTCATCTACTGAGATTAAATGTAGATTAGGATGTATAATCTTTAAAGAAAAGACAATAACGGTAAATTTGCAGGTGAGAACCACTGGGAACATTCTATCAGACGGGTGGCCTCGCCTGGTAATAGATATGGGAAGACAATAGGTTACATCACAGAGCCGATTACATCTGGATATTATGGATATGATGTCTATATTATCTCCTAAACTGGCCATATTACCTATAACACTGTTTGATCAGTGGTCGGTACATTGTGTATCAATGAGATACCAACATATTCATACCGACACCTCCAGGATGTACCTCTGGCCAGGTGGGCTCAGGTGTTCAGGATAGTTTATACCCATTCTTTATTTGCAATTCCTAGTCTGCATTCGCATATTACAGAGTTATCTACCCTTACAGGTAGGTATAAATTGTGACATTATGCATTTATTTGTAAAACGTCACAATCACTACTTGCAAACAATGGCAGATAACTCATTAACATGCAGTGACAAAAAGACTTTTCCAACATTTACATGTGAAACAAAACACTATTGAGTAAGCTGTTATGGTTGTATGACAATATACTACTGACTATGTACTATTGTAATGTAGAGCAGACAGGTGTATCATCCTGCTCATCAGCTGTCAGACTGGCCGCTGTCCACACCTTGGCTGTTGGCTGTTTACCTGGCTTACTACCAGCTAATTGATGAGAGATACTATATAGGAGCCTTACATAGTCTAGATATAACTCTACACAGTCGATCTGGTCATGTTAAATACTGATGTTTATAATTGAAATTTCATCATTAGAACCAATATATCAAATAATCACATTAAACATAGATCTTTTCGAATTCATAGCCTGGATAATTCAAGCACATGCCAGATTTAGGATGTAGATCAAAATCCATGAATCTGTTGACTGTCAAGATGTAGATCAAAATCCCTATATCTGTTGACTGTCACACAATTGGGTTTCGAACTCGAAACCCAGAGATGGGAGAGCAAATAATGTGTATACACAACACAAAATGCAAAGTCAAGTGTGGTACCCAGATGGTTTGATTGACAGTTGATGATGAACAATTATCAAAGATCAAGAAATTAAATAGGAGAGTTCAAATTTTGTCTTTGAAATAAAAGGAAATACTTTAAAATTATACAGGAACCAGAAATGAGTATTCAGTTTGACACAGCCTGCTGTCAGATAGTAGCCAGCTGTTTGGACCAGATGGGATCTGGGAGTTATGTACAAATGACACCCATGTTGTTAGAATGCAATGTCTGGTCGAGATAAAGTCTACAAAAACATCACAATAACTAGTATTTCTGTGTATAATACAACAGAATCTTCAGGCTTGTCACTTTTTCTTGTTTTCTTATCTTGTCAACATATATGAAGTAGGTATAAAACATGTTCTGTACCTCCACATACAAGTAATAATTTAAATTTTGTACAGATAACAAAGTGGAGGGTATGAGTAATATCCTGCATCCTCCCTGACCTATAATAACAGGTGGTACACAACTATTACATGGAAGTACCTACATCCTACAGTTATAATAGGAAGCAACGACTTACACACATAAGGATGTATTCATTTTTTTCACAGAAATTGTTCCCATCTTCTCTGTATTAATTTCTTAGAACTATTAGCTTTAATCAAACTCAAGGGTTCCTTCATATCTGTATTAATTTCTGAGAACTATTACCTTTTTTATCTAATATCATGTCTTAAGTTTCTTTCCAACTATAACTAGATATAGCTGATGAGGTCTCCTTAACATATAAATACATTCTCATATTTATCTATATAGAGAGGTAGTACTGATGTACTATAGGTATCCCCTATGTGAATACACTCTTCAGATAACTATATCCAAATTACAAAGCTCATCTTATGCAACACAATGACAATATATTTTTTTTCAATTTTAGTAACTAAGCTGTCATTTTCAGATTTGAAGATACTATTTAGATAACAGTTTTCTTGAAATTGGATTTATAAAAATGTACATGTATCCATAACTGCATGAAACCATAGTAAGTGGGAATGGCAATGTGTGAAAGCATAGGTAAAATATCCATATATCCTTTATACTATATATAAACAGATTGTATAACTAAAGACCTACATAAATAACAAGCATACTGCATTCCTCAAGTACCCACAAACTTTCTTTAAAAAAAAAAAACAATTCAATTGATTAATGTCAAAATTTAAGAATCCATCCAACATAGGTTTTTTTCATGAATTCTAAAATATTTTGGTAATTAAGCTAGACAGAAACACTATCACTTGCCTTACATCTTAGGCCTGATTTACAAAGGTATGTCGGTGGACTGTGTAGCCTCACTTTGGCTGTATCTGCTCTCAGACTCGGGTAATATGTACTTTATCCTGAACAGTACACCCTAACCTGCCAGTCTGCAGTTCTGGATTATATAATATTATTGCTATGTAACACTTCAGTTTTATACATGGTAACATTTTTTTCAGCTGTCATCTTTGATGAACTGTTGCGTTAAGTAAATATTTTTGTTTCATAGGTCCTGTAAGTAAGACTCAAGGTCATAAACAGTTGTGCCGGAGAAAAGTTAAATCATATGAGTACTGAGAGATAAATCACTGACATACAATTAACTTGATCACAAATGAGAATTAAATGTCCTTATTAAGTTTGGTACAATTACTACCGAACCAGCTTTGGCTCCTAATACCAGAAACACAGAAACCTTGTTGCAAACAATTTGTTATAGCAAAGTGGATCATATTGACCAGACTGAATTCAAAGTCAAATAGACCAGGTGGGACTTTCAAAATTCTATAACAAGGACATAGTCATTCTGATCCCCCGCCAATGGAGATATCAAAGCTGAAGTAAGTTTGATTGTGGAGACTTATGTGTATGAAAAAAACCAGGAAAAGGGAAGTTGAGCTAAAGAAAAATGGAGTATAATTCCAGTAGAGCGGGGCTGCAATTGTTGAATCAGGTATACAGCCTTGACATTTATATTAGACTATATACACAAAGATGGGTGGAGTTTTGCAAAGTAACATTTACCATTTACCATGATATTTTCAGCAATGTTTCCATGGTAACGGAAAAAGTGCAAAAAATGAAAACCTAAAAATAGCAAAAGGTACTACTAGACCATAAACAGAAAGTGTCTATGAAGTTTTGTGGAAATATCTCTGCTGGTTTTAGAGTTGTGCTCCGGAAACGATTCTTACAACAAAATCTGCCATTTTCAGCAATGTTTCCATGGTTACAGAAAAAAGTACAGAAAGTGAAACCTTAAAATAGCAAAAGGCACTATAGACCATAAGATCATTGTCCTAATGAAGTTTCGTGGAAATATCTCTTCTGGTTTTAGAGTTATGCTCCGGAAACGAACCTGGTACAAAAATATGATATTTTCAGCAATATTTCCATGGTTACGGAAAAAATGCTAAAAATGAAAACCTGAAAATAGCAAAAGGCACTACTAGACCATAAGACCAATGTGTGTATGAAGTTTCGTGGAAATATCTCTACTGGTTTTAGAGTTATGCTCCGGAAACAATTCGTACGGACGGACGGACAGACAGACGGACGGACGGAACCCATTTGTATATCCCCCGCCAACTTCGTTGGGCGGGGGATAATTAAATAAGAATAGATGCACACTTTCAATTGAGCTGTCAGCTAGGTCATCGATGATTGACCCATGCAGTTATGCTATAACTTTAAATTCAAGAAAAAAGGGAAAATTGAAATACAGTATCTATATTGCAAAAGACTTTCATTACAGTGTTTTTTTAGATAACATATGTAAATGTTTTCGTTAGAAAAAGGGGGCACCTGCAGTTCCCCGATAGGGAGTCTGAAACATTGCTGTCTGGGATAGTCTTTCCCGTGAAGTATAGACATTCCAGCCATTGGATTCCAATTTATGTAATTGAACCTTTTTTGTGCCCCATAACAGTTAAAACAATATTTTTGCAGTGTTAAAAGGCAGGCAAATGTCAGATCTCATCAGAGTGATAGCTTTCTTCTGTGTTCATCTTGTCATGACTTTCAAATTTATTGTTAGAGCTGAACAGGGCTGTGTGTTCTCAAAACTACCCATAAATCCATTTTTTTTTTGTCCTCTGAATTGGTTAATGATGAATAAAAACAACACCGATTTTACATTCGACAATCTTAGAGCATCTTGACTGGACCCTTACAGGTATATGCAATGCACTATATGGTTCCCCATTACCCTTGGGTACATTTGAAAATGTTTCCTCATACATTATGGTATATAGAAGTTTATAGGCCAAAGCCTGCTGAACCCAACATCGGTTACTTATTAAAGAATTTGCCTGTTATACCATATACCAAATTATCTCTGAATTCTTTCCCTGTTACCACACAGATAATGAGGTTTAGTAATTATAGACTTCTAATGGACGCATATCTTACGGAGGGCATCTGTAAAATCCGCTCTATCCTGCCTCCTTCCATTATAATAAAGTCTCGCCCTGTTAGGGTTTGTGTCTCATCAGACTGCCCTAGTTATACCATCTCCTTCCTTCCTCTTCCTATCACAGCAGTATCTTAGTCCTTCCATGGTTATTGCTATGTCCAAAACACTTTGTTAGGTTGCAATGGTTTCAGCCATGTCAACCACATGCAATTGCTTTGTTTTATTTAAAATAATCTGTATTGGTTGAATTTCCCCACCTGTTTGGCTCTATTTTAGCTGAAATCCATTCTCTCCTTAGGAGCTTCCCTGATCAAAGTCCCACATTCAAGGATTAGTTTAATCCCAATCTTCAACAAATGCCTAGGTCAAATTCCACATTCATGGTGCTTACCGATTTTGAAATCCACCATCAACACTAGGGGGGGGGCATAATCACACCTCCAAACCCAACCCCCAACCTATGCAGAGTTGCTCTGGTTGAAATCCAACCCCATATGTGACTGCCAAATTGTTCATCTGAAATCCCCTTATGTGGTGCAGTCATGGCTGAAATTCCATATTGTTGGGTTCTTTTTATATGTTTGAAATCTTTTGTAGTGAGGGTTGTATTCCATGAGGGAAGCTGGTCACAAAATTGTACAAAGTGATCTAGATAACAGGTATGAATGCACAGGATGCATTTTCTGAACACCTCAGCACATTGTAAGCATTGGTAACACATGGAAACAGATCACCTACAGAGCAAAGGATTTTACACGCCTTGGAATTCTGTTCTCTTAGAAGTAGATATCAAATGGTTTTAACACTCAATGGGCAAGACAGTATTTGGTGAACATTCGCTTTGTATGGCTTGTCACATATGGCATGTACCTACTTAAGTATGGGAGGTTGGTATAGGAGTATCATCGCCATCGTAGACATGGTACATACACTCTGATGAATGCCATGTGAAATCACTATACACTTGATGTTATGCAATGATTTTAATGAAATGTAGCTATGGAATAATAAATTCATAAACATTCAAGTTCCTTTCTAGTCGCTATATTTCCTCATTGCGCTAACCTGTTCTTTTGTGCTAAAATTTGTCCTAAAATAATAAATATAAGTATATGCAAACAGAGTATCAAAATGTGAACATATTTAAGATCAATCAAAGAGTGCTTTAATGTACTGCACTTATCACACTTGGCAGTGCTAATAAAGTTATAAATTTAATGTGGTTGTGATATCAAATTAGACAGTGCTTTGTAGTGAGATAAGAAAGGTGTGGACCTATCACAGGGTTTATAGCTCACATCAAACAAATACACATTATCTGCTAATTCATCACTTCTTCCTTAGTAAAAACTGTAGAAATTTAATTATTTCTACATGTCTCTCCCTCTACTAAACTTTAATGAATTAATATATATGGGTAGAGGGTATAGCGATAATGAAGTGTAAGCTCATAATGACAAGGATTACTGTTGGAGGAGTGTGTACCAGACATCATGGAGATCATCAGAACCAACATACAACAGTACACTTCAGACAAACATTGTCTATATACCACAGCAGGTAAATACACTCTCCTAGTCCAGGTATAGTACTGGAAAGTCCTTGGAAGGTAAGGATCTTTATAAAATACAATGTTTGTCTAGCCCACAGGAGACAATGTACATGTCCTAGGCTCCATAATAACATGTCAGCCTAATCAATTAATTAATCCAAACAATCAATTAACAGCCCCCTCCTTTTCCTCTACAAGGCTGCATGCATGCATGTACCCAGTATGATCTTTAGTATCTTTAGGACTAGTGTTATTTGATTTCAATGCTAACCAAAGCGGTCTACTCTCTTGCTTACTGGCTAACTTTTTTGTAGGCCTGGGTGGGCCTGGGTGGGGCCTGGGTGGGCAACATAACAAACTGGCACACTGAAGATAATTTTATGAATTCAAGGCCCTCCTCCTGTTCTTTTCTCTATGTACATGCATAAACTGTACCAGAATGTCCTTGAAAACAAGGTCAGTGTGACCTAAAAGTCTAAATACCAGTATAGGTATACACTCCCTCCCCCCCTTCCGAATAAGATAATGTCCACAAGAGTCACCAGGGCCTTGTATGTATGAGTGATAACCAGGTCTAGACACCAGTGACAATATCTGCTGTATAAAACACAGGTGTCGGCTTGGCTTTGTCACTAGGAACCTACATAGACATCCAATTGGAGAAATACATAATTTCCTTGGGGAGGGGGTATTTTTTCCTGCCATGATAGGTGGTAGACTCTATAGACAAAGTGGATGGTCCTGTGGATGTAATAAATGATGGTGCAGCTGTAGCACCTGGTGTGTGTCAGACTGGTGGTGGCGGCCAGCGCTGGGGTGGGCAGTCCTCCATCACTACCTCATCATCACAACCTTCACCAGTACACGTTTATAAGTGCTGAGTTATCTCCCTCTAATTCACATATCACTATCTGTCAAGTCACCAGCCAAACAGCCTGCTTCACTAATATCTCACTTTCTGCCTAAAATTTACACAATTTTGACAGCTTGAAATCTGAAGCATTCCCTCAAGATATATAGACCTCATCTTCTGGGCTTCACTAGCTGTCTGTAAACAGTACTGCAGTATAAAATGTCTTGAGTGCTCAAAGTGCTTTGAAGTGCAACCGATTCATATCAGTCACAAACAATGTTTATATGGAGGAAGGACATCTAGAGTAACAAAAAGTGTGTAATCTGTGTTAGGAATGTTTGAAAAGTAACAGAACTCATTAATTTAGTAAAAAAAAACACCAAAAAATCAACAAACGCACAAAAACAACAAATGTTATGTATGTGGACATCTATAAGTACCTCTTAACAATACATGTGCATCTGATGCAATATCGAGTGACTCAAGTCTAAGTTAAAGGTCAAGAGCTATTGATGCTTGTATAGAACAAAGATCAGGTAAATCAAGAAAAATACAACTCATTCAGTTACTTGTATACAATTTCCACGATGTCAAAGACTTTCCATTCCTGCACAGGCTGAGAAAAGTTTATTTAACCAGCTTATAGTGACTATATCTACAAAGTGTAAATGATGGCTTTTCATCACTAACCGCTTTTGACCTACTTTTCCTTTACTGACAGACATTGATATATATATACCCTTGACCTTTTGACGTAATTCTCCTCACTGACAGACATTACTGGATATGACATACTTCTACTTAATGATAGTCATTACTGCTTATGACCTACTTTTTTACCTGTTTTTTGACCTGCTTATCTTGTCATATCAATCTACTTTTGACCTACTTCTCTTCACTGACAGACAAAACTACACTTGACCTACTTCTACTCTGTGGAAATTCCTTATTCATCTTCTGTTTTTTATTGACAGCCAAATGCAATGCCACATTTGACCTATTTATCCACAATAGGTTCATTGCCACATTTGACCAATAGGGTCAATCTTATTAATATCTTTGACCTATAATATAATCTTCTTTATATTTGACCTATAATTCTTTATGGACCGACCAGTGCCATATTTGACCTATATGTGTTGAAATGTACTTAGGTATGTGGGACCATGTGTACCAATGAGCCAGGATCAGGATAAAAGTGAAGGCATGTGTCACCCTTATTCTGTCAAACACACATAAAATATGTAACCTCATATACTTGTTAAAGATATATTACAATTCCTTTTGCATTAGTCATGATTTCATCAACAGACCTAGCTGTATTGGATAAGTTTGATACACATATCTTTTTTTATCTTGACACAAATAGACTCTTAGACATGTTTTTAATTTAAATGCATACCTTGCCTATGATTGCAATATAGTTCTCAGGCATAATAAAACTGAAATGACGAGGAGATCTGTTCAGGGGGTATAGGAAGACTTGTACCAGGAGGGGACATTGCCACATGTAAGACCACCAGTGTGATTTACAGATAACTATCAGTACCAATTAACCTATAGTGTACTAGCTAGCTCATCAGGTACTGTCTCACAAATCTATCACTAAACACCTAGATAGTTAAAACTCTAAAAGGGCCCCTCGTCTTTCAGCATATAATGAAAACTACATAATATCTGTAAAAATAAAAGAGAAAATACAAATATATCCACATTCATACCAAATCAGAACAGACCAGGACACAATTGGGATATGTGCAATTAATGGGCAATGAATTTCTTCATTGCTAAAACATTATAAGGTAATCAGCAGAATATTCTTTCTGATCAGAAAGTTCTTGTAGCAAAACAATACTTGTCATTGATCAGTTACACTAAAACTTAAACAAAACTATGTTCAGGTAATTCCTTAAAATAAAAACTGATAACATGATCTGATTCCATTTTGTCAAGGTTATTCAAGAGATACATAAAATACGAAAACAGTTACCTGTTGGATTTTTTTTTTGACAAAAAGCCATTAAATGTGGAGCAAATCTCTTATAATGTTCTCTATATATCTCCACATCTGTGAGTTTTAAAACATTTTACAACCGCCCTTGTTTTTTTCTTTTTTTTTTTTTTTTTATTTTATCATCCTTGGAAGCCACGCTTCTTTATGACTGGCATTTTTTATTAATAAAAAAAAAGAACGTCATACAGATTTTTTCCATTCTGAAAGATTTTTAATCAAGCAAATTTTCGACATGTCAGATCAGCTTTAACCTGATGTGCCAGACAGCTGTGTAGCCAGACTCCATTTCCCTTGCCCCTTTGCTGATACAAGGCAATAGTAGCAAACTGTGTTACAACTCCTCCAAGTACAACAAACCTGTCCATAAAGACTATCAAATGACCAAAGAAGAATAGTCTTTATAGCCAATTGGTCTTTATACACAGGTCAAATTGTGATAAAATTGGTCATGTCATTTGAGACCCTAAGATTGGGGTCTTGCATTATCAAACAGGTGGTCTTAAAACAAAGGTGGTCCCTAAGGCAGATTTTACTGTTTTTTGTGATAAAATTTAGCTTTAAATAATACTCATTAAGGTAGTACAAGATGTCAGACAACAGTATGAAACAACTTTACAAGAGAGGAGGAATTTAGCAGCTAAAAGGGTGTTACAAACATGAAACTGAGGTCCTAGCAAAGAGATCTATATGCATCTTGTATTATACTATACATGTTCTTCTTTTCATCTTTTCACAGAGTTATAGGTCCATCAATCCCTCCAGGTCCAATGTGATAGACCATACAGTGATAACCAGCCTGGACAACAGAATATTTTTACTCTATTCTTATATGGCAATTCAACTGTTGGTATAAAAGCCATATTTAAATTTGCAGACAATCATCATATTGCACACTGGTGGTCAGAGGTCATGCATTAAAAAAACCAGTAAACATATCACTGAAATCATACAAAAATGAAAACTTCTAAGAACCGTTTCATAAAATCTACTATGAAAAACCGACCAGACATGTGATGATGGATTTATGATGTACAGTACAAAATTTATTCATGTAGAAGAGTACTTGACTCCTTTTCCCATTGTTTAATTCCATCAGGGATATTTAAATTATACAATGGCAGTCTAACTTATTACAATACAATATACCAAATACACTCCAGACTGCTCGTCATCAGTAGACTAATGTTATCCCTCATTAAGGCAACCAATACCTGTATACAATTTACCTGACAGGTACCATTTCAATTTGTATCTAGGTCACCTTTGATCCATAATTGTCTTATAAGAACACCATTTTGCGCAGAATAACTTTTTGAAGGCATAGAAATTGTATAATAAGCAACATAATGCACTTCAGGGTGATCAAATAAACTTTTTATTGAAGAAAAAGAAATATTCTAACACGCTCAGCACTATTATGTCACATTTAGAGGGTTAGTGTATGTCATGTGTATTTTATTTGTGGCTAAATCAACCTCACAAACGTTGGACATTCTATACTTTTATAGTGTCTGATAGGCTGTGCCCCGAGGTTCATGGACCAGTAATTATACGTCATAGACACCCATCAGATGCCCTCAACATTTCATTGATGTCCCCATAAAAGTACATCTTATGGCTGTTTTAGATGCTGATATCAGAGAGAGCAGTATTAGTAATAGAATGATTCTAGATTTGAAATATCCATGCTATGGTGCTTGGGTATGTATACATTGTAAATCAACAAGCTTAAGTTCACTACCTAAAGAGGGCATGGTTAAAATAAAACAGGAAAAGATTCTCCAGCATATGATAGGGTCAAGTGATCTAGTGGATAAAAATTGTCAGGACATATTTTACCACTTCTAAGTTGCAAGTTCAAACCTATGTAGGGAAGCTGCCAAGGACTTATCATAGGTTGATGATTTTTCTCCTGGTACTCTGGCTTTCCTCCACCTATTAAAGCAGTCACATATCTTAAATGGCCCTGTAGGTTGCTAATATCAGATGTCTGTATCCCATGAGCTAAGTGTGTACCGAAAAGAAGAGAATTTAGTGGTCAGACAAGTCTAGATCAAGTCCCCTTCATACTTTAATTGGACACTTAAATAATTGAGCCACCTCAGGTCAACAATGATATAGCCAGTCTGTGGTCAGTCACAATAAAATTTCACCTGAACTCACACCATCCTGGCTCCCATCTCCAGCTATCTGACAGAGTGACATAATAGAACTTCATTTACAGATGTATTAAGAGAACATTATATAAAAAGCAATCCCATCTGACTGCTGGGGCTCAAACCTACAACCTTCTGATCACACTGAAGAATGAGTACCACTCGAGTAAAAGGAAATATTCCAACTAGCCAATGCTAGCAAATTATGACTTGTAGAGAGACCTTTTACATCGGGGTTCAATCTTAAAACCCTTTAAGTATAATAGATGATCAAACAATTTCCACTAACTGAATCTAGCAACATGACAAGAACAATCAATTCTTTTATACTGGAATAGACGAATAGTGGAAGATTCCTGTCATTAGCTCTGACAATTAGAAATATCATGAAACACTACAAATTCTCTATGCTATGTTATGAAGTGGTAAACATTATAGAATGTTTTAGTACCCCTAAGTACTATTTGGTTATACACTTCAAAAGTTACACACAACTTTTATCAATATTAGTCCTCATAACCCTTTTAAGCAGGCAACAGCTCACAGCCTTTCACAGCTTTGTTAGGGAAAAAAATATTTTTGCTTGAAAAATAAAAGGTAAGGGTATGAAACACCACTAATGCTGTCCTGTTTCAATATCAATATGCATCTTATTTGCATTCCCTGAAATGTCTGATCTTGATGATCACAAGGGTGGCTTTGAACTACAAGGTGAATGAAGTCTCGTTGTTGGCCGGCTTTTGTTAGCTGAGGTATGTATTAGTATCTAGGTATACTAATAACAAGCTATGCTTAACACTCACCATGTAAATACTTGTGTAACGGTAAATATACCTCACCACTGTCACACAAACTCCCAACACCATCCTAAGCCATACCTATCTACTCAAATAGTCAAGTATAAGTTTAAGAGATTCGCCAGAATGCCCCCAACCTAAATATTTGCTTTGAAGATTGGTGAAATAGTGGTTATGGGTAATCTTCTGGCACAGATAGGAAAGACTGTGTGTCCCTCACACCAACAAAAGCTGACCTGACCTGGAGTCCTGTATTTATTTTTCTTATTTTTCTTTCAGAAATTTAATTGCATAGGGATTAGTAGTATTTAGATACTTGATCGGGAGATCTGATCCTGGATATCACCAGATAAAGGGATTCCTCTCACAGTATCTTGATCCATTCAAAAAACAAAAATGTTTGTAATTCCTTGGGGAGGCCATCATTATAGTTTGACATATATAAATGCTGACGGACAGACACCCCTGTTGGATGTCTCAAAACCACATTAGCTGATAGACTTTATGACATGGAATTTCCGATGGAATTCTGCGGGAGTTTTTGTGAAGTTTGTTGTAGGTCTTTACAGAGTCTACAGAGATATCTTTATCTGGTTGATAAATATCTGATAATAACTACACATTTTACTGCACCTATAATCAAGGCTAACTTTATACAGCCCAATCTTACATCAACGACTGGCGATACCAATGTCGATGGCAAGGTGGGGTATCAGCAAGAACATGCAAACATGCTTCAGTTAATTATATATCAAGCCTGGTGTCATTGGTCAAAGCACTAGTACTTAATACATGACATTATGTTGAACAGTACTAGTTCATAATATACATGTTATCATTAAGGAAGTTGAAATTGTCACTCAAGCAATGATTCATTATGAAAAATCGATTGAAATCATTTCATTTATGAATTTAAGCACTCGCACTGCAGCCCCACTATGTACCTTGATAAAGTTCTCTTGCATGTTAATTATAACCTTTCATCAACATGGTATTGTATAATGCTTGTGATATGTTACAATTGCAATGCTGGCAATTATGATATGGTCAATTTATCAGGATTATAATGATATTACTCTGACTTCTTATAAATCATTAACTACTATAGAAATATTTTGAGTAGGTGTCAAACTGTTTTCATTTAGTTGTTATGAGAAAATAAATGCCAGTTCGACAAATGAAATTCATTGAAATCCTAATTTTATGCATGCTTTAAATTTAGTCAAAGTAAATAAATTTTACACATGTTAAAGGTGTATCAAGCTTAGAAGTTCACAATCTACCTACAGCATTGCTTCTCAATTGTAACACAAAAGTTTAAAAGGTGTTATTTATATGACCCTTTAACAATCTAGAAAACATTAAAGGGGACCGTTCCTGAATACACAGACAGTAACACAGGGAACAGACAGACCCGACGGCCAGACAATGATTAGCTGATGGAAGCCTGCAGAGAAGATCCCAGGACAATCCAGATTGAGATGTTTTAATTATTACACAACATTTGTAGGAAACAGCAGATGATACAATCAGGGGTCTGTCAATGTTTCCCCTGGTATATATACCTCCTGGGTGGCACTCGATCTGTGTGAAAGTGACACAAGAAAGACCTGAGACTTGATATCTTACAACAGATCTCAACAGGACCCAAGCCTGTTGCCTATCATCTTGTCTGAGTTTTCATTAACTCATTCATATTACAACTTGTTTCACAAACATTTTTTCTACATTCTGGCTTAGTATGTCTGATATGATTATAACTAGCCTATAGTAAATATTCTGATAGCATTTAATCCATGTGGCAGCAGTGGAAGAATACATAGCCAGACTGGGTTTTAAACTAGGGTCTGTGACCATTTGAATTTAACATGGATACTCTACAAAGTGAGTTCACTTCTGGTCATTGCTCTGTTCCACTTCTATTCTAGGCATCAACCGTCTTTCTTAAAGACAATTAAGTCTTTTAGGCCAAAATGTAACAGGCAGGAAGAATTGTACAACTGGACTGGGTGGGTGGGTTGTTTGGTCTTTAACTATAATAAGTAATCATTGGTTTACCGACTACACAACTGTATGTTAATTGCTAGGTTTTGATTAAATTCCAGAGGTTAAACATGACCATAGAAACTCTGAACAAATATCCTCAGTGATCAACTTGTCAAGGAGTTTTGATATTCTAATACCGAGGATTCCTTTTAGAGTCTTTTGAGTCAAAGTTCAAGGCTGTACTATGTTCCATCTGGATCTTTGAGGTCACCACAGTTTTATTATCAATCTGGTTATTACCTTTTTTCTCTCCTTTTACACATCTGATGTTCAATTTAATATTTAAGGGTGATATAGTCTAAATTTTGTGTGTGTTAATAATAGGCTTCTGAGTCAGATGGAAGGAGGGTCAGTGAGGATGTGGAAGAACTTCAATGTCATTGGCTCATTATAGATCAGAGCTTCAACCTATGAGTTCAAAGGTCATGGGTTTGAGACCAAAGGGCATGGGTTCAAGCATTATTATTTTCCTCTTGTTCAATAATATTTTCTTCTCTTATTTCAGCTACAAATTAATTCATGATTCAATGTTCTGACATTAAGGCAGTAAGACAGATTATCTCCACTTAATTACAGCCATAGCTGTCTCTTGTACAGCCAAGAAATCTGTTTCTGTTTTATGTCCATTTCAAATTTAATGCATGTTGAAACATGTGGAACAAAGACGTATATAAAATCTTCTTTATCTGTTATGTTCTAGTCGGAAGTATTTTCCATAGCTTGCTACAATATAACTGGTTTATCATTCATTTGTCAAATTTTCTCTGAAGTTAAAACTTACAGTCCTTATTTAACAGTTTTATGTATGTGAGGAGGAGCTGATACGCTTCATGCATGAAAACTGATTCTGCAATGAATTCTTGACTCTTGATAACTTATTCACACTTGAAGAAAATGTATGACAGTAGGTGGTGTTGGAATGACCCTTGTGAAGAATCGGATTTCTGTCGACATTTAAGACCTAGGGAAAAAATGTACTTTTGATTTACTGAAACTTGTTTGTGTACCAAATGTACTACCTACATCCCTTACACATGAATTTCTGGATCAGACTTATAGATTGAATTGGTTCAGCTCAATTCGAGGTCATGAAAGGTCAAAGTTGGGTCTGGCATCTCACTCAAGGGCAAATTTCCATCTATCCATGCCTGATTAATCATTAACATAATGGACAATGTGAGGTCAAGTCCTGATTTTATTTGAATTTTAATTTCATAAATAAAAAACATCAGTTACATATGATCATATATCATATAGTGTGGCTGCACACTAGGTGGACCTTAGCTATAGGCAGCCTGGTAGCTAGCTGAAATTGTGTTTTGGGGTCTCAAGGTTAATCTCAAGTCTGGCCATATATTATTCTTAGTGTCTACATTTGCCTACATGTTAGATTGGCCACCACTAAAATTAAGCTTGATTATTTTGTCTCTACGACATGTCAGATTCCAAGTTTCAAACCAGGGGGAGATAATTTAGTTTAGAACTCTGCTAAGAAATTTTCAACAATTTAGGGTCTGGTGGCCAGTCATGTGACCAATTGTTATTTTCAGTGAGGTGACTACTTGACAATGTGGACACCCAGATCTGGAGTCAATCATATTTACAGGTCTTTGGGCCAAAGTTTGAAAACAGGAGGAAAGAGCAGGATGGTTATGGTTGTTCAAGCATCAAGAGAATGTTGGCAGGCCACTGCTTCAAACCCCTGTGTGTCTCATCATTTCGCTCCTTAATATACACAACGACAATATGGTTCAATTCCCAACATCTTAAGATAGATATATTTCAGCCAATTAGAATTCAGTATATAGCAGGTATGAGTTCACAGGGACATGATAGGTCAAATCCAACGTCTTGAGATTAGATTTATTTCGACCAATCAGAATCCAGTATACAGGTATGAGGTCACAGGGACATGATAGGTCAAATTCAACGTCTTGAGATTAGATTTATTTCGACCAATCAGAATCCAGTATACAGGTATGAGGTCACTAGGTTAATAGATGACTAACGTTTCCACACTGCACTGTCTTCCTGACAGACTAATTATGGTGGTGACAACTCCCGCTATGTCGTGAAACTCTACCATCACATAACACCTTTTTATATCGCCATAAATCATCAAAACGACAGTGATTATTCCCCTTTGACACAAAGATAACTCCCCTTTGTGATTGACAGACAAAATGATTGCCCCACCATTGTTCAAGATATGATTGAGTTTCACTTCAATATTTGTTACTTTTCACTCTCACTAACATTTCAACACTATTATTCGTACCTTACACACAACTTCTGGTATAGAAATCGTACATATCCTAAAAAGGAATAACAACATCTCCTTTGTGTATAAAAGTGTTTCAGCGATCATATGTCAAATTTTATCTACCGATCTGACAGCTAAAGAATTCTGTATAGTAATCTGATTCGGCACACTTTCAACAGACTTTCATTCATTATGATAAAGTCATTCACCTGAAGTTGTTTTTATTCTTTATGTGTGTGACAACTAGTATAATAGTCCAGCACTTAAACCATAAATAACACTTTTTACCACTCGGGCAGAACCATGGTTAAGAATCAGTCTTAATGTGTGATGTATATACTCGAGCTATTTTGATTGTATTTCTAATGCAAGTTTTATATAATTTCTTTTCATGGATAGATACAAAAGCTTTTTTTTCAAATTCTTGCAAACAAATTATTTCTTAATATTTGTTTTTTAAAAATATATTCATATGTCAGTTTTATAATGTTTCTTGTCCAGAGCAGACAGGGTCAATTAAGAATGTGACAAGTTTAGAAGATGAAGAACACATATAGATAAACAACCAACCTATCGCCATAGATATCAGTACCTGGCAACTGCCTCGCACAGGCTTCAAACTCACAACCCAGAGGTGGAGGGCTAGCGATACTGAGTCTGAATATCCTAATCACTTGGCCACTCTGGCCCCACATAATGAATGAGGATTTCGTTTTCTATTCTGGCAAAACAGTGAGCTATTTTTTTTTTAAATTTTTTTGCTCATGCTCGAGTTTAAAAGAGTGCCAGTTGTGTCCTGTCAGATTAAAATCCTTTACATCACTTGTACTTACTTGTATGTAAAACATGGGTCTAAATCATGTGCATGTTTACAAATCAAGTAGCTAAACAAAGCACCTGAGTGCAGTACAAGCTATTTTGAGTGCACATAATAATTTGGAAAACAGGTGATCAGCATGCGCGAAACATAATGAATGCAATACGCAGCATCCTCCAGTTAAACTATTACATTAACTTGATCTGGGTTAAGTGTATGCTTTATGTATCTAACCACAAAATGACTGGTAGTGGGGATCCGCTGGATGATCAGTTTGTGGTTAAAGCAGGTGAACTGGTCCAGGGTCAGCTACTTAAAGATACCACATCTTTCTTACAAAAGGTCTCTCATATCTCACACTGTACAATTTTATGACGAGTTTGTGTTACAAAGGGCTTTTCATATCATGCACTGCATGACTTGAAATGAGAAATGAGAAGTTTTCTGGGGTGATAAAGACTAAAAGTTTTGCATTCATAGATATAGCAGTAAATGTATACCATATCCTGTACACATATTTAATACTACACGATTCATTACCTATTTTACTGACTTATCAGACAAAGCATGCAGATAACCCTACAACGAGTGGGAGACATAGGCACTTTCATCTTTATAATTTCTCATTTATCATCATGTATTTCTGCTACCTACAGTCCATACCATGTACTGCATCTGTTACACGCAATCTTAAAATCGGCACATCCTACAAGCCCCATAAATGTTTGAATCTCAAGAGGCTAGAGCCCAAACTTAACGAAGCCTAAATATCTCCGGTCCTATGGGATAACGTTCTGATAAAAAAAATTTGACACAGAAATTAGCCTTTCCAATTACACATCTCTATCCTGAGGCACTTCTCTAATACTTTATTTCTCTTCTACTCAGTGAACCCACAAGTGACTTATATATGTTTTAGGTAGAGTACTAATGGCATTTTGATTCCATCAACTCAAACACATGACATAAACACATTGAACTTGAATTGTTATTGTTCTATAAATAACATTAATAGCTTATCTCGTCAAGTTTCTCGGATGTATAGCTCGTTAGATCTCAGGTGCAAAATGGGTCTTTGTTGTTGTGTGTGTTTATATCGGTGTGTGTCTGTGCAGTAGAAGACAGTCAGATCTGAGAGACAGTACAATAGAGGAGTCTGAAATATTGGGATCAGACTGGGGTCATCTCCGTCCAAGTACACATTACACACACACATCTGTACATAAAGTGTATGAGGCTCTGATCACACCAACAATATCACTGATAGGCTTTCAATCACTTTAACATTCAAATCAAATCAACAGAAAAAGGGAATCTCCTTAAATGGCCTGCCTTTCTTCCTTAGAGTATAAGGACTTCATAGGACACAATGGACCCTTTAGTGGACTGTAACAGGTGTCTTTGAAGGGATATAAAGCCGGATGCCCTTGATATTATACCCTGAATGGACTTTCATGGGTTTTAAAATAATACAATATCAAAACTATCTGAGGGGATAGATTATGATCTTTTATATATTATGACTTCCAGTCAAACCTGTCTATAAGACCACATATATGGGATAAAGACGATACATAGCCAAGTGTTCTTTATACACATATCAGTTTAACTTAATTTAGCCACAAAATTGCAATTGAGACACAAAGATGGTGGCTTTCATATACAGGTGGCCATTAAGGCATGTTTTATTGTATTATTTTGTCAATAGATACATCCAGTATTGTTTTAACATACAAACTTGGAGGAGATAATCTCAGAACGCCAGCTTTAACCCAGTGCAATATTTCTGATGTAGACAAATTCTGCATTTTGTAGGTTGAACACATGGGCTATATAATGTGGTATTGACCAGGTTTACTTTAAGAGATAAACAGGAGATAATCAGACATTTTCCTCCGACACTGACCAATCCCAGTCCATCCTGCTAGGCCTGTTGCTGACCGCAGACATAATAAACATGGCCCAATTAATCTCTTCGAGATAAATGCATGTACCCACTGAAAACTGGTGTCCATGCCCCATCAGCATGATGTCATGATCATGAGGTCAAAGGACCGTTTGGTTTATAGCTGTACTCCTGTTAACAGATACATGATGGGTCATTTAAGGATGCAAGACAAATTTTAGGTGGTAAAGTAAAAGCACTGCAAAGAGAAAAAATAAATACCCTAATATAAGCAACTGCCTCATAACAATGTTAACCTGGGCCGCCCTAACCTTGCAACTCTAAGGATAACAACGTTGATGAGGAATGTGTCATCTGATGTCTTATTTAACTACAGTACAGTTTGGTGGTCCAGTGGTAGAATTTTTAGGATGTCTTTTGACCAATTTTAGAACGTCTTTTGACTAATTTTAGGATGTCTTTTGGCCAATTTTAGAACATCTTTTGACCAATTTTCTGAATGTTTTTTAACCAGTCATCAGTCACCAGTAGCTCGTGCAAGAGGTCAAAGCTGAAAGCTTTGACACCCTTGGGCTTAAAACACAATAGTTGAAGGATGACAGCATGTGGAAGAGTGTTAAACACCTTAACCACTATAGGCCACATTGCAGTATAGAAGTGGTAGACGGTCTTATAACCAGTCAGCATCCAATGGTTTGTTTGTTTGATTAATTATAACGTCCTATCAACAGCCAGGGTCATGTAAGGACGGCCTCCCATGCATGCTGTGTGTTGCGTGTATGTAGTGCGAGGTGCTTGTTTTGGGAGACTGCGGTATATTCATGTAGTGTCTTCTTGTATAGTGGAACTTTTGCCCTTTTTATAGTGCTATATCACTGAAGCATGCCGCCGTCCCACTCCCTGTATGCTGAGCGCTAAGCAGGAGCAGAAACTACCACTTTTATAGACTTTGGTCTGTCTCGGCCAGGGGACAGAACCCCGAGCCTTCCTCACAGGGGCGAACACTCAACTCAAGGCCAAAAGTGAGGCAGTGCCAAGGGAGGCATTAGGAAGAATAAAGTCAGTTCGGAAGAAGAGAAAAGATAAGATCCTAAATTTAGTCGCCTTTTACGATCATGCAATAGGGGCAGCAGGTACAATTCTTACGCCCTATCTGCATCCAATGGCTTTGGAGGTAAAAAGAAGTTGGTAACTGGTACTAACATAGTCTAGAATTTGATGTTTTTTTCTTACACGAGAGGTCAGGGTCTACATAGTAGCAGAATGCTTCTTTAGCCAGTCCACTGCATCCCTTTCAAAGGATAATGGTATTGAAAATACAGTTTACATGACGTAAATAGTAAATACATATGTATTATTTTCTTCCAACAAATATTTAAGAATTCAAAAACATGAACCAGTGAAACTGAAACTTTGCGTACAAAATATGTATGAATGGCGATGGTGATGCAATCAGACTTAGAAATTCTCAGGTCTGCCTGTCTCCTTTCCGGAGCCGAAGGAGGAAGTCTACAGCACACCCCCAGGAGCTAATCAACCACATGTACAATGGTCTGTAATATCAGTCGGATAAGAAACGCTGGCTCTACATGTTTTTTGTATCAATTTGTGTAATTAGCTGCACAGCAAACATAGACCGACTTTATAGCCGTATATCCATAACTCACGTTATCACCGTTAAAATCTTAACTGGTTTAGGATGACCAGAGATGGCACCTGTGTTCAGGCTATCTTGTAATCAATGTTTTACTGGTATTGAGGCACACCTCATCAGAAATTCTCAACGTTCAAGTCTGGAGCTTTTCAACCAATGTAACTTCATCAATCAGACCTATATGTTTATTTCTATTGCGAACATAAATTTGATAATTTGTGGCCAATGGCTGTATATATTAAAGTAAAAGTAATTGATCATGATAGGATAAGCAAGGCATATGTTTTGATTCTAAATAAACACTGAACATAAATAATGACAACTCTGGAAAACAAAATTGACTATAGGGTCAGATCAGGGTTCAATTTCATTATTGGATTCCCATGGATTCAATTACTTCAGCACATTGCTAGTACAGGTATATATTTTATGTTCACAATTCAGTATCTTTTGCAGCTATGGTATGACTTTGGATTTTCAGTTTCCATATATTATAATAATATAGTTTGAGATTTCAATTTCAGCAAATTTCATTTCTATTTATTGGTTTATGATACTTTCGGATTCCTATTTTAATATACCGGTAATCTTATAATGGTTTATTATATCATATGATATGATTCCCATTTTAGTAATCTTAGTGGTTGTAGTTGTAATGGTTTGGAATCCCATTTTAGTAATCTTAGTGGTTGTAGTTGTAATGGTTTGGAATCCCATTTTAAAAAGATTTAGTTGTTTCTTAAAATACTTCAAGATTATCATTTCAGAATAACCTTATAGTGGGTCATTTATTACTACTTTTGGATTCACATTTCAGTGACCATAGTATATTATTATTTGAGATTCCCATTTCAGTATATTATAATAGCAGAGAGTTTCCATTTCAGTCAGAGTGATATGGAAGAACACTGTTATTTAAGCCAGCAGAGACATAGCTTAGCCAGATTCTTGTCAGGGTTCGGTTAAACTTACATCAGGATTCTGACAGGACCACGCTTCAGCAACTGACATGAACATCATGCCTTTAATAAGGTGAAAACAAAAAATAAACAAATAGAGAGATACAAAGTATTTAAAATAAATAGAGTAACAGCTGGGGAATAACAGTGCCCGTTCCTAGGTATGTCAGATTACAGTTAAAACTCTATGGACATATGAGAGCTACAGAGATGCACAGCATTACAGCATCCATGTCATACTTCCGGAGAAATATTATTAAACTTTTTTGAGTGAATAAATTGGCCGCTGTGCTAGAAGTCTTTTTCACACCTCCACATCATCCCAAAGCCAGTACCAACTCGTCACCAATAATTACAAATTTTTTTGCTTTATTTAATGTATTTATTATTAAATAGTGTTGATATCATGTACAAACCTAATTTTCTAAATCCCATTTTAATCTTTTAATTATAATAAAACTTTTCTATATTAATCATGCACTGTCTTTTTTAAAACTGTTTAATTGAATTGCGATATGGGCTCCTAGCTGCCAGAGTTGTCTAACCTGCCATTTTTGCCAGACTTCCTTCTGTTACACGGGAGTTGATTAAGTTACGTGACTATGGATAATTATGACAGTTTAACAGAATCTGCTATACACCACCACATCATATAATCTAAAACATTGTTGAGAATTCCATTCACTAAGGTAAATCAAAACCAATTCTAGTATTCACTGTATACAATTAGAGGGGTGTAGAATAGTGCCGTTCAGCTCTCGGTTTTACAGCAGAAGAAAGAGAGCAGACAGGCTCAAAATTTGTTAAACCAAGCGTTTGTGTGAAGAGTGATTTTAAATATACAGAAGATCAGCCAAACAATGAATCAGAAAAGACCGAGTGTTATAAAAAAAGTCTGAGGTGTTGGGTTGTCCCAGCATGGTAGAATACTGAACATCTGGACAGTCCAGTATATTATGTCTGGTTAGTTTTCTTCCACAGATGACAGAATTGGGACTATATTCAGTAAAACAAAACTCAACAATGGGTTGAGTCATGTAGACATGCAGTGAAGCCCTGGTATACAAACCTAAGCAACAGTACATGTATGTGTCCTGTAGGCATTAAATCAAAATACAAAAGAATACAGTTTAGTGATAACCTAGATAAAAACTAGCAATAATGTGCGTTCATGTAGGTATTTTTATATGTAACTTTATAGTTTATTAATATACCAATCTGTTTTTATTTCCTCGCTTTTTTCATCAGTGCAATCTCTATTTTATCTTCGTATTATCAAAGTGGTATCTGTTTTCCGCCACAACTTCCTTCCCCAATATGGTTACAATGATAACTTAATCACAAACTTGTTCGTTTTTTTATTAGAGATTTCAAATTTTGATTGCACTTGAAATTAAAAAAGAAGAAGTTTGTATAGTGGCTGAAGCCAGAAGGTATCCAATATATTGTATGTTGCAGTATATGTTGGCCAAAATGCACTAATTAATTACAATTACACTATAATTAATTAAATATTATACATTTAAATAACTATTCTTCTGTTTATCTATTCATTATTTTAATTTCTTTGCGGTGACACATCTACATTCCAATGACAGCAGGCTTAGAGTTCAATGACTAGGTTTTTGTAGCTTTATTTTCTAAAATAATATCAATTCAGTTGAATAATAATCATATTTAACATCACTGAAAGAGTGCTAAGATACTGTTGCTTGCAAGCACTAAAATCATGTAGATTTCTAAGATAAATCTATAAGGTTGTCATATCTGTTAAAGCCAACAACACTTGTGGGAACTCCAGCCCAGCGAACCAGCGAGTTCATTGAAGGGAGAGAGACATAAATAATTTGTGTCCTGACGGAGATTCTGACAAGTCATATGAGAGATGACCAAGCAAACTGACCATAGGGGTATAGATCTGGGTGGGTATAGGTACACTGATCCATACAAAGCCTGATAGCATCTCCCCCATACCCTAATCCATCAACACTGGACAGTGTGTAATAAATCTATCACACAGGATCTCTCCACCAGCTTGGTCAACCCAGGTTCATGTACCTGCATTCTCCTCAAGTACTTATAGCCATAAAACCATTCACACAATGTTGTGTTAACTATCCTATTTAAATCGGTATTCACCTTCCAATCATGTAAATAGTAGGTAAATTAAAATCTTTAAGTTCTTCCACAGATTTCTATAACTGCCCTCCCCCTGTTCGATTGTAGGAATACCAAATGAAAGCAGCTTTATAAAGTACTAGCAGACCTCCAGCTAATATTCAATTAATATTTATGGGTCCCAAAGTGGGTCTTCCCTTTGAAGGGAGGGGGAGGGGTGAAAAAATCTTTATAAAAAGGGGCTAAGGGTTTAGGTAAATCAAGTATGGTACAAGCCGGTGAATGCCTTGTATGTTAATGACCAGGGTCTGTAGCAGGGGAGGATTGAAGAGTTATGACGGGTAGGGTTGAAGGCTAATAAGTCATGCATTAACATCTTATGCCAGTCAATATAAGTAGACATTCTGGAGGATTGTAGCACCCATTACCAACCGAGGGAGGGCAAGTATTAAATATGGCAGTGAATTCTAACAAGTTGCGAAAATTGCCCTGGGAACTGTGTATTCTGATTAATCGAGGTTTACTGGGTCTTATCATCGTAAATTCCATATCTTGCAATTCATCTTTAAATGTGTCAGAGGATAAATAATATCAAAGGTCTTTAAGCATGTGGGGTTAATCATAAGCTCCAGCCAGGTTTAGCATAAGACCCGGTGATGCTTCGGTCCATTGCCGAGTTTTTTTACCATTACAACTAAAAAACACTTACCTTTTCTACTCGTCCGTTTTTTACCTCCGGCGTCCACACAACAGGAAAACACAAGAGAAAGAAACAATATTTTCCAAATCAAGGAAACCATTTTGGTAATTTATGGATTTAAGGTCCTCCAAATGAAACTAATTCACAAATAGCCCCAGGTAATTATCTATCCATCCAGCTAGATGAGGCTGGACGCTCCAAACAGAGATCGTCTGCTCGCGTCGTAAACTCTAATCGCTTCCACGTGCGATCAGCCAGCAACCCACAGGAAATATGACGGTTCTGCAAAAATTACGGTCACATTTAGGCTTATATAGGTTTATAACTGGGTCTGTAAAAACGCGCTGACCGTAACGCCTCTAATATACAATACTACTCTGTTTAAGTAAGTAATGCTAAAAATAAAGCTTACCTGTACATATATATACGTACACACTCAGGGGAAAAGACGGTGCTTCCAAGATCCTTTTAAAAAATACTACATCCGCCGGAAAAAAAAGTTATCTTTCTATAAAAATCATCAGATATCAGCTAACAAGTTCAACAGCATGTCTATAAAAACATTACAGTGTTAAACATGACTATGTTGTGTGCTCTGCTCGTACCGTCCGCCTGTTCCGGAGAACAGATCCCCAAATACTGAATTAAACTTCAAAGGGGCGCGCGCCTCACGAGTCGATCAAGCCACGTGCTCTCCGTAGGGGGGCACGGCGCTGGTCACTAGAGTTTAGATCGAGTATATATATAAATATACGATATTTAAAGAGTTTTACAATCTCCTAACTTGTAAAAACAGTGTGTAAAACAAATAGCTTAATACTCCATTGAAACCCTTTTAAACTCACTTGAGCCGCGAATACCTGGTTATGTACACAAAGTTTATGTGTAATACACAAGCGTGTCACACCAGTACATATACATGTAACTGTAAACAAACAATGACCGTAATGCTAACAGCTATCCGGCCGTGACCACATACAATCGGGCACTGTTTCACTGTTTATTTATATATGACATAACCCAAAGATATTCCATAATCGCGAAACTGTTTGATCAAACGACCGTGTGCCTCGGATTACAGAGAATTAAGATTGGCAAATTGAGTATAGCGCTACGTGAATAATACATTTAATATTAAGACCGACCATGGACCCAGACGGTCAAAGCGGCTCGACTAACATTTGCTAATCAATTTCAAGGTCCCGTATTATGATTCTATACAACCTAATCATTATAATTATTTCTAAAGGGGCAAGAGACTTGATAAAGCTAAACAGAATGGTTCAAACAGACATGTACTTTACGAGTACATTTGTACATGTAAAATTGGTAACTTAGTTTTTACATATTTGAAGTTCTCTTCTGAAATCAAATCACAATTTTTATTTCCTAAAACCTGCTATGGCAGCACAATATCATTAATGTTGATGTACATGTACATATGTAAACACATGTACAGTATGTATGACTTTCAAGCATCGTCTGAATCGTCACTAAAATGTGATGTCTAATGTTACCTCGACAATATTTCGACATATGGAAAACAGAAATTAGTTTTAATCTGAAGCAAAATAACTGTTATAATTGGATACAACATTACCTCGGACGGAATCTTTCATTCATATCTTTATTCCTCCGTAAACGAAGAGTTACATGAACATATAAGAATACAAACAAAAATTAGGTGTAAGGTAATAACAAAACAAAAAAAAAGGTGAGATAGCATTTTAAGGAAAGGGAGAACACAAAGCAAAAAAGTAAAAAGGAAATAGAATAGAAATAGTATCATTAATTGTAATCTATATGAATGCACTAAACTACAAGTACATGCTTATGATCAGCTCTTATAGGAAATGTGTCTATTCAGCGACATGCTCTTTTGAAAATCATGTCTGTAAAACGGAACAGAAAAGTATGTATAGTGGGCACAGGGACCTGGCACGAAAATTTTGACCAACAGTATACATATATATATATATTATAGTGGGTATGAACCATTAGCTAGTCATAAACACGTGGATATGTGAATTAGCTACAGTTTATTCTTCATTCTAGTGTCCATACAGACTGTATTTAATTTTTGGACGATTTAGAGGTCAAGGTCGACAATGGGAAACATATAAATTACATTTCCACTTTTACCGATTTTGGATTTGGACCCCTTTAGACTGATTGATTGATGCATGGTGCTTAACGTCCTTGTTCAGGTTATAACCGAGCCTAGGACACTAACGACCCCTTTCGACTTTAGCACAGGTCAACTTTATGTAACAGTAACTTATTCTCAGATCCATCAGGTCATGACGCATTCCGACCAAATGTCAGACGGCCGCACCATAATAGCACAAATTTGTTGACCATATTCTATGATCTGAAGACTAATGTTCGGCGGCTGGTCATACTAAAAGGAAGCCGAGATAGGGTTGTAATGCCCGGGGAGATAACCCGGGTCAGCTTGCAGTCGTATACATTCTTCAATATAGATGGATTGATATTTAATGGACAACTAATACCCTCATATTGTTGGACAATCGCCTGGACATGACGGCCCCCTTACGTCACGACATCCGGCCGTGATTTATAGGGTTACGATAGTTTAACACACTGTACGGGTACAATGTACATTATTGTATATGGTCAGTGCCATTTATTTCTGCCATTGTCCCACAAGTGATACTCTTGCAGATCGCAATCTTGGGTAGCCGCTAATTACACAGGGACCTACGAATTAGTTACATTATTCAGTTGCTTTTATTATTCAGTTGCTTTTATTCATATTGGTTATAAGGTGTTTGGACTGTTAGTATCATTGGAAATGTCTATGTCCCTGTGAGTGACTGCGAATCTCTTGACCACATGTACATGAACCTCTTTTTAGTTAGTTTATATGCACTATGCCATATCCTAGCTAGTAATCATAGATTAACAAATCAGTACGATTTTTACCGTTTGATCTAGACCAATTTAAAGCGTCTAAAAATATCTATTGTCACTGGGATGTTCTATGACCTGCCGGAAGCGAAATATACGCAGGTAATATATGTACGTAGGTTGGGTATGGCATTCCCTCTAATTTCTACTACAATAAGATGGTTGCAGAATATATAGGTATCTCATGATATAACGTGGTCTTATTGCTAACAGACCTATTTTTACATGGAATGACTCAATTCCTTTTATTGAGAATGATAGGTACACTGTATACAGTACTAAAATATATACTCCACGAAGCATTTAGAATGATAGTATCAAAGGATGATTTGTCACGGGTTTGTCATAGTGTTTCACGATATCACAGATAATCAGTAATAATTCGATTGTTTATTCCACATAAAAATAACAACTTATGGTAATAAAGGAATAATAATTTAATAGAAACAATATTCTCATTACAATACAAGTACATTGTATGCCCAGGCTTGTACAGGCCTAGGTGTGGGAACACCTAAAGAGTGTCACAGATACTCTAAAAAGCTACTAGCATATATATATATGTGTGTGTGTGGAATGGGAGAGGAGGGGAGATGAATGATTTGATGAGGTTGACAAAGAAAGACCTAAATTTTGTATACACCCACCTAATAAATATACCATCGCTTGTATCATTAAGTAGTTATGACAATACCACTGTGTGTAGGTAAACACCTTTAATGAAAGAACACTCTACCGTGGACAGATGCTAGTTGTAACTGACCGGACGTTCGTGAATTTGACCTGACCTTCCGGAATATTGGTTCGTACTCGGATCACGCCCTCGTGCCCTTCTCGTGCTGTCTCCATATAGCCACTTGACCCCTTATACAGATTTTTTTTGTCCACAATATTGATACAATAAAATTGATTGTCTACTTAAACAAGACAGACATATATGTAAATAAAATTAGAATTGATTCACGGATTTATACGAGTTGGTCTGTTACTGATCATAGGACGTGCCGTCTCGTACCAACACACAAAACTCCAAGTCGAGTATGGGTTTATGACTCGTCACAAGATTTTACGATGGCCGACAGGAGCCTGGCAAAAAGATATGAAAAAACTGTAACGCTTTTTATCATGGTACAGTTTTTTCACATGTTTGTGTACCATGATATGGTACGAAAACATGTGAAAGTGCGTTACAGAAAGATTATAAACATCTCTGGAAAATTCAGATTACATTCACATGTTTATGTACCAATAGCCGAAATGAGCCGGCGAAAAGATGTGAAAGCTAAATCCTTTTCACATGTTTTTGTACCACTGATGGTACAAAAAGATGTGAAAGCATGGTACATAAACATGTGAAACGACTTACCTTTCACATCTTTCTGTACCATCAGTGGTACAAAAACATATGAAAGCGTGGTACAGAAACATATGAAAGGGTCTGAGCTTTCACATCTTTTTGTCCCATCAGTGATACAAAAACACGCGAAAGCGTAGTACACAAAGATGTGAAAGGAGCATTGGAATGTTGTTATCAAACACCATGACCTGAACTGACCCCGAACAGCAGGAGTTTGATTAGGGCGTCACAACAAGTGTAAAATGTCGTTGAGCACTTCTGAGGAAAAACAGAAACGAAACTATTCTGCTATTTTTCGGCTGTAACTTTGGGCCTAGAATTGTTATAATAATTATAAGACCTGTATGATGTGGGCATTCTTATAATGTAGACAAATAAATGAAACATGGTTGCCACAATTATCGAATTTGTCTAATTGTTTTATGGTGTTTTCCATGAAGTTGTATGCAATCTAACTGTTGACAGCTTTATCAGGAAGTCATTTGTCAAACTCAGTAACCTTTGAGTCTCTCGCCTTTTACATGTTTCTGTGCCATGGCTGTTTTCGGCCGTTCTTTTAGTACAGAAAGATATAAAAGTGACTGCCCACATAAATACTGCTTTCACATCTTTGTGTACCATGCTTTCATATGTTTTCGTACCATATCATGGTACACAAACATGTGAAAAAACTGTACCATGATAAAAAGCGTTACAGTTTTTTCATATCTTTTTGCCAGGCTCCTGTCGGCCATCGTAAGATTTAGATGTTATAGGTTAAGATATATAGAAATTAAAATAATAACATCAACATACTTGTTTTGTGCTGTAATAAAGTAAATTGAGTTGAACGAATTACACGCAAAAAATAAAGATATAAAAAACAAAATTTAAAAGTGCTTTGATGATCATGGCGCTGACGATTGTTTGAAGGCGCTAAATAAGAGAATTAAAATGAGTAAGTTATCAATCGGAATTATACCAACTACTTACTAGGAAACATTAATAGTGACAATGGGGAGATTTGTAAGAACTACTTAGCTACAATGTAGTTAGTCACTGAGTTTTTATCACCTACATAACTCCGCCTATTGATGAGCTCTGTCGACGTAACAACTAATTCTGATGGTACATCAATTAAATGACATAACGAATATAAATACGCTCCATCTGTAATGTGATTGTAGATTTGTTCTTGAAAATAATGAAAAATAGAATGAATACACTGGAAAAGCTAACGACGTAGAAAGGGTTGTCAAACCATGGGCATTTACAGACTAAAAAATATATATTACTTCAGAGAATACTACCAAGACATCTGTAGTAAACTCTTTATTAAAAACAAAAATGCGCGGGCTTGTGGTCCAACTCATCCAACAAAGAACTTGGCGATTGGAACATCAATTTCTTTTTACGCGCTTCAGTAATAATTTCAGGGGAATTTGTACCAACTACTTTCCTGTCGACTTCTGCTTTAAATCCAATTTAATATTCATTGACTGTCCATCCAACGTTATAAGGAACCCGAGCCCGCCTTTCTGACCACCACGAGTGAGAACCGGACACTCCACACAGTATCGATAGCTCCTTCCCTTGGTTATTGACGCTACAATACGACCCCTATTGACTTACTGCTGTGCTCGTCTTACACATCTCAGATTATCTGGTGTTCATAAAAAATATAATTTGTTGGTTTATACCGCGGAAAGGTGGGTCGGCGACCCCGCGTTTGATAAAATGTTCAACTCAGTGACACACATATCTTCTTTCACGACTGTATGTGAAGTGTAAGGCACTGAGACAGACTGGGCGCCGAACCCACGAGGAAACTAGGATATAGTTAGATCTTAGTGGATTTTAGTTGTTGAAACCACGAGTCAACTTTCACAGGAAATACAATTTATAAATGACCATTAGTGGTCTATACCTAGATGATGTGTCTGTCTCAAATTGCAAGCAAGCACAAGACTTCACTAACTTTGAAGGGTCTTATGATAATATAGTTTGTTATCATTGGAATAAAGTTCTGGACACTGAGCTTTTTAAAATTACTTCTTGTTCAATTAATTCCACAATAAAGTGCCCTACATTTGACATAAAAGACGCTTGCCATTATGGAACAGTTTGCATAAATTGTATCTACATATATAATAATATTCAGAAGAATAAGGTAATTCCTGATTTTGCTAGTGTTTGTATTTATTCACCTATATATACAACCCTGGTTTCAAATCTTTCATTTATCAGATTTAATACATTAAAAATAATCTTAAGTCCAAATTCACGGACATAAATAATTTGTCAATCACAACCCGTTACTGTTGTTCTATATCGTAGGTGTCTGCAACAGCACTTCAGATTCATCCATATATTACATAAAGCGCTTAGTTTTCCCATCTTGCACTTGCATGAGAACATAAATAATCATAAGGGAACATAACAGAAAACATTCAATCGACTGATGTCAAACTATGTAACATGGAGTGGAAGATGTTGTACGAGCTATATATTTTTTAAAAAGAAGACGAAAACCCAGAATATTTTTGGTTGTTCAGCATTCTGACGGGATCCTGATTTTCGGGATGTGCTGATTCCTGAGATTAATGTCGGGGTTTAATTAGCCATGGTCACGCTGGGATGTGTTTCGGTGGATGTGTTGCTCTGGCTCTCCTACTACACGGATCTCGCCCAATTTAAGTCTTCCTCAACCATGAATACCCACAAAACACACCAAGGTATCCCACAGGCTACAGGAGAGACGGAATCTAATCATGATCAAACATATATAACGATGGGTATTTTTAAAGGCAAACAGTTCACCATTCTAACATTATCAAAAATGAAAACAATTTAATTGAAGTATTCGAATATTGACTTCAGTTAATTGCATTACCAGCCACAAAACACCTTGTTTAATTAGCAGGAAAGTGTCTTCATATTGTATGTCATAGTTCACATTTTTGGACAAATCACATGAGACTCTTTGGTTGAATGGATGAAAATGAAAGCATTATATTAAATATCATGTTCTTCATACGAATGGTAAACGAATTGGCCACTACCAAAGTCATATTCGTGAGAAGAAGGGTATCTGATTCATTCATTGGCAGAAAACACCATGTCAGAAGTCATGTTTTATGAACATTTGTCAAGTAACTTGTCCATTGGCTGAAAACACCATGTCAGAGATCATGTTTTTGGAACAATTGTCAAGTTACTCGTACATTGGCTGAAAACACCATGTCAGAGGTCATCGTTTTGGAACAATTGTCAAGTAACTGGTTCATTGGCTGAAACCACCATGTCAGAGGTCATGCTTTTGGTGCAATTGCCAAGTAACTCGTCCATTGGCTGAAATCACTATATCAGGGGTTATGTTTTAGGAACAATTGTCTAGTAACTCGTCCATTGGCTGAAAACACCATGTCATAGGTTATCGTTTTAGGAACAATTGTCTAGTAACTCGTCCATTGGCTGAAAACACCATGTCAGAGGTTATCGTTTTGGAACAATTGTCAAGTAACTCGTCCATGGGCTGAAACCTCCATGTTAGAGTTTGTTATCCTGCATAGGGTGAATGATAACTGATCCGTCCATTGGCCGAAACACACTGTCAGATGACTTGGAGCTAAGGACGATCACGCTTCGGGTACGAAGAATATCATGCACTCTTCTATTTTCGTTTATAAAATTATATTGAAGGTCATCTATCTAGACATACATCTGTTTATATGTGTTATATGTGAATTTGGATTATATCTGTATGTTGAAATATTTAATAATGAAAATAACTGCGTCATTATAGATTTACTGGAATATACACAATAAGGTAATTAACGCAAACAGTATTACCTGCAAATATTACAGAACTAACGACAAGAAAGCTTATCGATATTTTTTTCCCTGTAAGAAATCGACGATGTACGAATCTTTTTCTTTCGAATACATATGAAAGAGAAAATCGCAAGAAAATTTTCTCCTAACGAAATTAAACTATTCAGTAACTGATTGTTGACTGGGGTTGGTTGATTGATGGATTAGATTAACGTCTCATCAACAGTCAAGGTCATATAAGGACGGGTCACTGCAGTATGTTTGTGTTGTGCCTAATTGTAATACACTGTAGTGATAGCTTTGTTGGCTGGGGTGCTTTAGGGTGTTAATACAATCAAATAACATAAATAACACAAGAATAACATAAAACAAACATGAAATATATCATAATTTAATTAGAAAATGATAACTGCATTATTACAAAAATATACAATTTCTGGTTAATGGAATGTACACAATAATGCTTCAGCACCTATGAACATGTTAAAATATATTTGTGACCCAGAAAATATTGTAAATAATAACACACGAATCCTATTAACCGTCAAGAAGCATGGATTTCAATTATCTCAATGAAATGTAATGATATTCTCTGATTTATCTTGAATTAATTAACTAAAGGTCTAGGCAGAATTAAATTTATAGTTGCAAACTAAGTTACGTGATGAAAAATGAAAAAAAAAGAATTTCTTGTTTGTATAATTTTATCGCAAAGTAGAAAAAAAAAATAACACGAATTTAAAGCTTAAATGAAAATACAAAACATAAAGCATGAACAAATAATAGGTAAAAAACAATAATGCTATATTAAAATTACATAAAATGTTTTAGACAGGATTTCTGATGCATCAATTATTCTTTGACAATATACAACAATGCATGACGGAAGTGAACATATTTGTAACTAAGGTTTGATTGTTTGGGGAAAAAACCCAACTTAACCCATTGAATTGTTCAAATATGGTATATATTGTATAGAATATGTAGCACCATATCTTATGAAAATATAAAAAAGCATTTCCATATGCGATTTTCTCTTTAATTTGATGAGACAGATTGTCACATTATCAATGTTGTCCGACACTTATTTTTCGCAAAAATATGCCAATTAAAACCTAGGTAGAAACATAATGTTAATATGTCAATGTAGAAAACCGGAGTTTAGTGTACAGTGAACCGACTAAGCTAAAAAATCTCTATTATAAATCACAGAAATATTGAACATTATACACCATACATTTTAACTCTGATCACAGTGATATTGTGCCACTAAATCGGAACCATTGACAAAACGTTTCTAAACTAAAATTATTGCGACTAGATTTGTTAATTAACAGTAAAATATCTGCCAGCAGATAATTAACAATTACGACATTAGATGTCACACGTGATAATGATGCATTGAACAACGATACAGACATAGACATGTGATTTATGGAAATCTTTAAAAATGACAAAAACATGTGCTCAATATATCATTGTTCCTTTTTATGTAATTGCACACAGAAAAGGGATGTAGCAGATATTGTATCGGTAGACGGTGTTTGGTAATTTTTGATATTGTTTCGCCCGTCATTTGTGTCGGTGAAATATTTTTCTATCTATTATTATCTGATAAAAACTCTATAAGTTAAATTTCGCAAGCTGACTTTGGCGGTATCCTGAATTCAGGAAGTCTAAAAATACATCCTCACGACTCCATGAATTAATATCGAACGGATACCTCAAACTATACACGAAATATCACCTCGCGAAATTAACAGTTCTACGTATTCCGGCAAGAGAAAGGCAAAACTAACTAACAATATAGCATAATTCACCCAACGTTATATATTTATATTTTGGCAAGGCAATGGTAAAATATAATGTATTAATTTAAAGTTTTTGTTACCACAACATCAGCCCCCTCTAATAAGTAAAGCTTCACATGTACGTATGAATTCGTACGCTGTGAAACAGACATACGGCACAAGGTGGTGATGTATGGACTAAGAAACACTATTTTGTATGACTCAGCAGCAACCGCCACGGAGATTAACGGTTTCACGAAATTATGCAGAGACATCTTGATTCATTATAAAGAGGAATGTATTAGGTCTTTTTGTTTGTAACACAACAAGGGAGGTAAGCGCGTCAGATTTACATAGGAACGTGACAGAGGGAGTAAAAACAAATGGGAACTCCGAATATATTAACATAATACATATACAACTGTACGTATAGACAACAAATCACTGTGATATATTCACTAGTCGTATAGCCGACATCTTAAACAGCATATTTACAACCAAATTATATTCTTCACATAGCGGCATGACACTGGCTATAGTGACAACCGATGGATTGAAAATTTAACGGACACAAGACACTTTCTGTTAGTCCGAATTATCCTGCCGTTTTAAGAGTTATACAGGCCGAGGTATATGTAAATGGGACAATATGATAAAGTCGACAAAACAGCAGAATAATTAGGACTACATCAGTATTGATACATTGGACTAACCGAAGTTTGTACAAGTATCGGACGAATTAAACAATGAAATACACACAATAAAAATAAATATACAATCACAAAGCACATTAGTTTAATTAATGATAATCAACATGAAAGTAAGCACCATTTTATGTAAAAGTTACATACAAAATCAATTAGGAATATTTCTATGTGACATTTTCATGACTAGTACACGGTTGCTCAAATCAAATATGAATTAGAAGTATATAATAGAATGTTGACATGTTTCTGACATATAATTATAATGTGCATCACCATATAATGACTTGACGTAAGTACTCTTGTTCTGTTCTCGCTTTGTCATTATCGTGTAGAAACAGCCTCATCATTATCATTTGATGTTTGTCGACAATCATCGTGAATGTTCACATCTAAATTATTACTGTTAGTCAACATCTATCACGTATTCTGGTAGATAGCTGAAACAAGAAAATCTCAGAAATAAGCACAACTTCCTTTCTTTATATTTCTTTTAATATAAAATAAAATATACACAATCGAGATTTTCTGAACCTTATTTCCTACAAAACTTTTCACATCCTTTTCTCATCCTTTTCACATCCTTTTCTCATCCATATCATCTTTTTTGTTAGATCTACTTTAAAACACGTCTGCTTAACCTCCAGTAATTGTTAACTCTGGTCCATAACATCACTGATGGACGAAAGAGATGTAAGGTGCATCTTAAGTTTTAATATTTTGTAATTGTAATATCCTCAATACACGCATTATCTATAATCGGGTCAGGTCATAGCCAAATAAAACGTCATATTTGTAGTCAAAGTATCATTTACAAGCCTAAAATAGATTTTCCCTTTGTTTTATCATTTTAAAGGCCATTCAAAACTCACAAATTTAACACGTTTCATTTTGAATGATCTACAATAATAATAAACCACGGGTCAGAACAGTGTGGTATATTCTGAAAAAGGGAAACGCCGAATAAGAGGGTTTACAATACGAGAAACAAGTACAAATAGTCTGGGACAAGAGGGGTAACGTATGCTGAACATAGGGTGTTCCGACAGAAACTCGATTAAAATCGAACTAATCATAAAATTTGTGATTGTATTTGAAGAAAAATAAAAAAAAAACTATCAATAATGTCGATCACTTACGCTCGTCGCTCTCCTCCTCCTCTTCCTCGTCCTCTTCATCCTCGTCATTTCCTGACGTCAGGAAGTCCTTAATACACTCATGTATAAATATGTATTGGTCCTGTAACACAAAAAATGGCGAACATCATCCGTGCCCTCTAACCTTAACATCAGAAACATTTTGCCGATTAGTATATATTTTGTTGAGAGAAACAGTTAAGATTACCAAGAGTGTAACGTTATGTTTATCCCAATACTTTAGTTTTAGAATACAGGCATGTACACTTTCATCTTATTGCCTGTATAAGAAACGAAAGTTTCGAGTCCGCGGAGCAAAATGCTTCTACATGGTCAACTGTGACCTTGACCTTGTAACTATTATTTATAATTATGTCGTATGACATGATAGGATAGGTTATGTTAAGTGACATATATATGTCATATGTCAGTATAATAAAACATGTACGTGTTATAGCCAACACAATTATACCTCTGTTTGCACCATGTTAGGCCGTTCATTACGCATGCCCAACACCATATTGAATATGTCCACTTCCTGTTTACCAGCGTTCAGCCTCTGTATCAGGTGGTCTACAGCTATATAAGTTCCCGTTCTCCCTACACCAGCGCTACCACGATAGGAGGTAAATATTAATGTTAAATACTGTCAAATTAACTTGAACATCTATCTTAACGTTTCAGAGATATAACGCGTCAGCATATCATCGTTACTAAGATGGAAATTTTAAAGAAATGATTTAAAAAACAATATACACCTTTATGTTTCGGTATATATAACGCTCCAATATATCATTTTAATTAAATGAAAAATATTAAACTTGATCAATTCTATTCACAATACATAAGGAACTCTACGTTTTTGGTTGATTCTCCTATTACAAAAACTATTATCACAATCGACAATAACGACAATATTTAATACATTATGGGATAAAAACAAATATTTCAGCCAATCAAAAATGTTTGTAACAACGAAAGTTGAAATATTGTGTAGAATTATTATCAGATATAACAAAGGAAGTTTTTATACTTTATTATTTGACATTGTTTTCTTATCGTGACTACAAGAAAACAATCTAAATATCCACACAGGTTAATATATTTTGACACACTTTATATGAGAGGGAAAGCCTCGGAAAGACATTACCTGCAGTGGACAACTATTGGGCCACGCAGAGCAGGATTTTTGTGTTTACGACACGACTCCACAAATTTGAGCATGCTGTTGGAAGTGGTTGGAGTCCCCATGTCAGGCCATGCTAGGTACAGCAGGTGTTTTACCCGTCTCTCGATGTCTCCCTGTTCAGGGTAAAGCTGACTACATAAGGATTATAAAGAAAGGCATGCATACATATACCATTATGCTGGCAGTTTCCACTAGTCTGCCATCAGAAAGATAGACATCTTTTGCTTCAAGATAAAGAAATTCGTTATTCTGCCCACATTCCATGCAATACACTATGAAATTACAGTAGAAGCTATAAACCATGCTATTGAGGAAGATTCTAGGAATATGACATGCCCTCGACTATGGATCACTATTCTGTCACTAGATGGTCACCTGTCTATTGCGCTGGCAATACCATCATAACGTACAGAGTAGCATTTGTTTCCACGATACCATAACCACCCTCTTACGTGTCCCGAGACCAGTAACAACTTACATCTACAGAAGTATTTTCATGGTTTCTACCAGAAATTAATGCTATACATCATCAGAGTACACAGGTCACTGGAACAACTCTCCGCTTACGACCCAGTACCTTGCAATCGTATTGAACACTATTGTCAAGCGAAGATGCACTACGATAGGCCTATGATGTATGTATATACTCTTTGCTGGGAAGTTGAACTTATTGGTCCTATCCATCTGTAACGGGATTGGACTGGGTCGACCATCGTTGACCAGGTAGCTCAGCGGTAGAGCATTCGGCTAGTGTTTGGAGGTCATGGGTTCGAATCCCGGTCTGGTCACTACATTTTCTACTCTCCTATTACACTATTTGCGCCCAACTGAAGTACCCACGGTGGTGGTATAAGGGTCTCGTATGTCTTCGAGGGCGAACACTTTGGAAAAGGAGGGAGGAGTGAAGTGGGACTGGACTGGATCGATTAGCGGTAGAGCATTCGGCTAGTGTTCGGAGATCCCGGGTTCAAATCCGGTCTGGCCGCTACATTTTCTCCTTTCCTGTTCCATATCAATACATTGTCTGTCGTTCAGTCAAGATATAAAATCTATGAATGTATTTTACAGTACATGTGTTACTTCTGTTTTTAAGTCACTATATATATTAACTAGATATTTTTTGTTTTCTGTACGACCACTCCGTCCACTATATTAGAGGAATGGCATGAGAGTTTGCATGCGGGTCCACCAGAAAATAGCATGCATTTAGATTATTATTGTATAGTATTGGGGATATAGTAATCTCTTCTGGACCAACTACCTGCAGTGGACAACTATGGGCCCGGGGTTTTGGTGGGGCATGAAGAGTCGCACGTCCTGTACGAAGTTTAGGAGGAGCCACGTGGTATCAGGGCAGCCCATATCAGGCCATTTCAGGAAATGTACCTGCTTCATCTTCTTCTTCCTGTTATTCTGCATAATCGGCATACCATTTATGTTTAATTACGCTATATTTTCGCTCGAAGGTATTGATTAATTTTAATGATAATGATAGGAATAAACGCAATTCAAGCTCAATATTGATGAAACTAGGACAAACATAAACAGAGCAAATATTTACATGTATATAGAGACCTGTATCTGTACACTAGTAATGTAACCAGGCCTCGAGATAAGATGAATCAGTTACATCGACGATCCATACCGTACATGTTTGTGACAAATTCATTCGTTCATTTCACACAATCTTAAATGGTATTTTGTCTAAATAAGTTTTGATTTGTTTTTGTTATTTAATACCTACAAAGCTGTTTAAACAATTTTCTAGTAGAAATAGCCAGGTGGTATTTAGACTGATCGGATGTTGACCAATGACGTAATGATGACGCACATACTTACCAGCTGCATACTGATGACGCGGATGACGTAGTCCGGTAGAGTGGACTCGGAGTCTATCCGCACGATAAGGTCACCGAAGAAGACAGGTTCGGACACTTCCTCAGGCCAGTACTGGTCACATTTTCTCTATAAATATAATTAAAAGATACACATTTTTACATCCAATGTAAGGAATTATTCAATACATTTAGCCTTCGTTACATACGTCTGTTACAAGTAAATGTTGGTTTTATTTTAATTTACAATTATCATGGTTTTCCAAAGGTGAATGCAATAAAGAATATGGGCACTCTATCAACTGGGTAATATTCCCTTTGTTTTTTCTATGAAATGAGTTGTCATGACGATACTATGAAATTGTTATCTTCCTCTTTCTATCAAATGAATTAATACGACGATATTGTACTGTAGATTACGCGTTATTCCTCTTTTTATCAACTGTTTCATGTATCCTTCCTCTCTCTATCAACTGTACATGTACTGTTTTCACGGACCCGTCCTCTCTCTATCAACTGTAAGTGTACTGTTTTCACATACCCTTCCTCTCTCTATCAACTGTACATGTACTGTTTTCACATACCCTTCCTCTCTCTATCAAGTTAACATGCCGATACTAAACAATTAATTACGTACCCTTCCTCTATCTATCAACTGTAAATAAACTGTTTTCACGTACCCTTTCTCTCTCTATAAACTAAGTTAATATACCGATACTATACTGTAAGATACGTACCCTTCCTCTCTCTACCAGCTGCGTTAACATGACGATAACACTGACATTCTGTTCCCAGATCATCCGCCAGAAGTCGTCCTTAGTACACACCAAAGGCCCTTGGGTGGCAATGTATTCCCGCTTCGAATTATGACCCTAAAGGAAAAGGCAAACATTAAAATGTTTCAGATAAATCGCATGTAAAATCAGTTTATTGAGCGATATTAAGATATTAAGTAATTGTCATGTACATGTTGATATCATTGTATGTACATTGTCACATTTCCAGAGCATTTCTAAATCGAAAAAAAGGAATTGACGTTGTTAAATCAACCTACTAAAATCAATAGTGAAAAGATAAAAATGGGGGAACGACAAGTTTGATCAATTCATCAGACCAAAATAACAGATTTACTGCTATTGGATTTATTATTTTCTTTCAGAGTCATGTAGTTAATCAGTATAAATTATACAACCTGCATAACATGCATCTAATGTGACACATTAGTCTCATCCAATTAACAACTTTATTACTATATGATTTTTTCTTTTTGGGTCATGTGTTTAAACATTATATACTCTAAAATATAACGAATATTGCTTTTACATTTATATGTATCTAATGTTTAAAGATAAGTCTAATTGGTTGTTGTTTATTTACAAATTGATTTCAGACTTACAGGAATGTAATTGGCGTTGATGTAGTCCGAACCTTCTTCCTCGTCTAGTGGTAGTAGTTTAACACGACTGTGGTCATCTGCATATCAAACAATGGATGTTTAGGATGCTCAAAAGCTCTTTTCCTTGCAAACGTGACTGATGTTGAATTTGCTTATACAATACCATTTTGGAAAAAAGACGATGTATATGATATATCTTCTCGATGATTATTTTGCCTAATTTGCTATAAGACGATGAAAAAATGTACAGTTTGGCTATTCATGAAAATAACTTTTTGGAGAAACATCTAAAGAATGTTATTTCATGCTACGGTCTAACTGAAACTATTTTGTCTGAATTAATGTTTTTCGAATTTATAAACATATTTCTTGAAAAATATATGTCGTAATGTTGATACTTGTATGTTACTCTGCAAGACAAAAAGTGGGAGTTATTTCCCCTACCACACGTTTCTACTCCGATGGATCCCTACACATCTGACAAACTACTATGGGAGTTATTTCCCCTACATTACCAGACCATTCTGAGGGACTACCTACATGCCAGTATATTTGTGTAGCGGTTCTTTATGCGAACGGCCTGTTCCTCAGCACAACGTGTAGGGTGTGTCGGACTAAGTTCCTTCAGTAACTGTAAAACATACAATACAGATATAACATTTCACACCTTCAATAACTGTAATACATACAATACAGATATAACATTTCACCCCTTCAATAACTGTAATACATACAATACAGATATGACATTTCACACCTTCAGTAGCAGTAACACATACAATACAGATATAACATTTCGCCCCTTCAGTAACTGTAACACATACAATACAGTTATAACATTTCACCCCTTCAATAACTGTAACACATACGATCATCACTGATACAAGTCACAATAGGTGATAAGGAAAGGAAATCTCTTACACATAAATGTAATAATTTAACAGCATAAAAATGTTTCAAGAAAAAAGAAACACACTCAGGTATCTGTTATTTACATTTGAAACGATGTTCGTCTACCACACATAAAACGTAATTGCTTATCATATTAAGTTAGATATAATATCCGTGTATGAAAATTGCAGTTATTACGATACATACTTTCACCTCTTCTGAAAATTTCATATTGCTGTCCCTGCTCAACAGATTGAACTTCTCACCAAATTCCGATACGTTGATGTTTCTACAATAAAACATGTTTTTTACTCACGGTTAAGAGTTAGACAGACAAGAACATTTCGTAAATTCATTGTTTCAAAAATTGTAGGTCTCCTCTTAAACTCTTAAAATTACTTTTGTGACATTTGTGCAATATCTTGAAATTCAAATAAATAGAATGTACAAACATTAGAAACACCACAGGACATGTAAACAATATTTCAGAAGTATTTTTAAAATTTTGTCCCGAAAAAATAAACTTCATAGTCGTAATACCTTTCATCATTTAAATTAACAAATAAAGTAAAACCACAAACCTTGGTTTTTGTCGGATAACCATTTCAGTAGATTCCCCTCGGAATCCAGGATTACTTTTCCCAGTAATTTCGGAAAATCCTTCTTCTTTATCTTTCTTGAAACATCTGTTTAACCGTCAAAGGTGAGCAAACAAAAATGTGGTGATTAGAATTGTGATATAGAAGGATGAATACATAATGGAACAAAACGTTTTAAGCTATCGCGATATTACATATCTATACAGACTACAGGCTGTTAATAAAGAACGTCATAATAATAAAAAAATACACCGGTGTACATGTGAGTCATCTTTGAGATAATTCAATCTCATTAAAATACTGCTCACTATTTCACTTCCTTCTGTAGAGGATCTTAAAACATCCCATTAGGGATCACGTTCTGGTGACCTTTCAAATTGACCAATTAAATACTATTATTAGTAACTGCCTCTATCTAGACGGTTAGTTTTATTGGACGAAATAGTTTACAGAGCTGTCTTGATAAGTTCCGTGTATGTAACGTATTTCAAACAAATTGGAGATATGCATACTTATTTTAGTCAACAAGGAGGATTATTTCCAAAGAATTAACACAAGAATGCCTGTTGTCTGATTAATAGACCTACCATCTAGTGACCATGTGAAAGTAAGTGACAGTTTTGAAAGTTGAACTATAAAATCTTGTTTATCATAAATGATATGCAACAAGATACAGCATCAATCTGCTGATTCCTCTGTTAAATGATGAAATATGACCTTGAGTGATCACACGTAATTGATTAAACCTTAAACCTCAAACGGTAAAAATGAAACTTTGGCATAGCAATTATTAGTATTATTTTACTTTTTCCATTTTGTCATCCACTAAAACTGCGGTAGACCTTATAACATAAAACTATATTTTCGATAGAATATTGAAGAATATTTACGTTTTGCCTAAGAGACTCCCATTACTCTAATGCTTATCTTGATCTGCATTATGAGCCAATAAATGCAGTCTAGACTTGGTGTAGTAATATCTACATAAATGGATGCGAGTCTTGTTTACTGACACCGCGCGGGAAAATTGACATTGTAGTTGAATGAAGCAGTTTGGTTATGAAACTATAAGTGTCTGTATTATCAATAGGAAACTGAAAAGCTATTGAAAAAAACCCAGTGAGTTTTGTCTTTTCAAATCTTTTACATGGACTGATAATACGGTATTTTTTCAGAATTATAATAGAAACAGTGACTTACAGCATGGAGCGCCTCCTCAGTATAAACATTACTACCAGGAATATAACAACAGCTAGTAAAGCTCCTATCACTCCTCCAACGATGGATGGCGTCAAATTGGGTTCTGTCAAAAAATAAAACGAAAAAAACTACGCATGATTTCAAGTTTCTTCCCCCTTTAAAATTCATGAACGCGACGTAAATACGTACAATATGCTAATATACAAGATTTGCGCGAAATTGTAACGTTTACCTTTGTTCAATAACAATCACTTTTAGTATATAAAATTCAATTCAAGTTTCAAATATCACGCAATATCAATGAAATGAACACTTTTATTCCGGTATCAAATTGCATAGGAGTTCTATGATAAAACATCTACAGGCCATAGTTATCTTTCTGTAAAAAATACCTAAATACTTAGCATATTATCTCATATGAAATGTAAAATCATGTAATTTTTGTTTACAGGCACCTGTTTTTATGGGATTACTCCACTCAGATTCCGAACATCCAGTATCTGTACACAGTGCAACTCTAACCCTGAAACATATGCGGTATTATAAAAAAGACTCACACAATATACCTCATCTTAATACTCGGTACAATATAAATAACATTATTTACTGCATTGTTACAAGTTATTATTTAATCTTTTTTACAAGCTAAATATTTGTTGTGATAAAAATGGAATTCCGAAAGTATTTTTCTTGCAGTAAAATATTCAAGCATTATTTTCTCATACGTCTGATTAAACGATGACACGTTTCCTTAGGAGTGAAATCTGCTTTAGAGTATGCATAAAGTTTGGTATATAACTTAATTCTTGAAGCGTACAAAGAAAATAGCAAACTGAAAAAGACAGCGAGGACACCAGCAAATAATGGAAAACTCGGCCAGCATCGTGAGAGATTGTAAAAATTAAAAATATATGGGAACACTTGAAACTATGAAAACATAAACGTTCGTTCTAGTAATCAGTGTTCTACTTTGGTTATGTGTAGGTTTTTACAGCTAAATCAAACACTTGTGATTTCTACAGTATTATTTATTGTCTACATGGATATGCAATTAATTTCAAGATGGACTTTATAATTGTTTATTGAACATACAGTAGATGAAGATGAATATGTAAATAATTATGGTAATGCTCTTTGAAGGATTATGAATTATTTATCCATCATCACTAATCTTTTTGTAGACAATGACATTTCATTTCCTCATATAAAATAGATCATTCGTGGAAATCGTTCACTTTGTCTTACTTTAAATGTACTTACATCTTATGAATTTTTGATGATATTCTTCGTTCACCTACTGGCGAACATTTGTCGACTGTAACGTCAGTATACAGTTTGTTTAAACAAGAAAATTTCAGGTGCTTCATTATTTATTGATTTGTTACGCGTTATGGCAAATCTACAAAGAAAGCAACTTAATTCTGTTTAATAAGATATAAATCATCGTACTTGTAAGATTTGCCTGGCTGGACGTAACCATTACAGTCTCCACTACAATCTCCTCCTGCACCCACCGTGAACGCCACAGTCTTAACAGGCGTTGATCTTCTCCTCCTATTTCTGCCTTGGTCTGTATGGCAATAATAGAGAAGAAAAGATTAATTTATTAATCATACAAATAAAATATCATGTGACTTCAGGATTGATAAAACTAATCTATATGAAATAAATACAGAATCATATCCTCTTTCAATTAAGGCCAAATAGATGATCGATTGGTGTAGTTGATTTACCATCTGCCTTTTTTCTATCAGGCCGAGATTCGATTTTACGGAGATGAAAAGGACATGCAAGAGTTATCTGTTCACGTTAGTTTACGGACCAGCCTTTCGAGCTCCATCACAAAATTACCTCGCACGCGGTTATATCTGGCCCATTGCAAACTATTTGTACAAGCTGAATATTTTTTCGCTATATATGAAAACAAATAGGCATTGAATGCATTTTGTAGAAAATATTGTCATATTGAATGGCATTTTAACTTTGAAAACTGAAAATGAATAGATCATGATAACTGAAAACCGTTACTTGGATACTATTTGAACTGTATAACGGTGAATTGCTTTAGCGTCATTTTACGACACTACTATTAGTTTTAATAGCATTTCATTGTGCTGAACTTAAACCAATACATTAGGCAGATTATATGTACCTGATGGACACGACGGATGCCATGACCTCGACGCTATATATGGACTCATGTTGTCCGCATCTTTGACAGCTGACCAGACTTTGTACGACCTCAATTTGCTGTCGTAGTCCTCTTTAGATCCTTTAAAAGGTGATTCAACTGACAAAACGAATCTTAGAATTAGGAAGTATAGACCTTATAGAAAATACAACATCAATAAATAATATAAATTAAATTATTTTAAAACGTTTAGATACTGGTTGTCGTATTTGAACTGTTTTCCCACAAATTTATCGATTGAAAGCTTTATGATTTTCAATTAACTAAAGGACATATTTTTTCCCTTTTTCAATCTATTAAGTAACAAGTTCGGAATAGAAATATAATTGAATTGCGCACAGTTATTAACATTTCTTAAAGATATAGTTGGCTTATGATATAACATAAGCTTAAATTATATTTATTTCTGAAATCGTATGCATACTTAAAATAATGATAACACTTTATTTCACAATGGTTACATATTTAGTACAGTACGAATCGTGTATATCCATATGTTTATATAAACAAAACAAATGATCGAGTGATTAGGTGATCATATCTAGTGATTGGGATATTTACATGTTCAAACAGTCATATGGTAGGTGCTTATGTACACGTCAAATGGCACGAAAAGTTACTGAGATATTTACCTGTATTCGCTACGTCTGCCTCGGACACAAACACATAACGGTCTGTAATCTTTCCGTTACTCGTGTCACAGACAAGACTCACATCAAAATCGACACGAAACTGTTTCTCTGTGTCACTCACTGACGAGGCAGATCCAAGCAAGATCATCTGTTGGCTTTCGGCTACTACCAAGGGGGCTAAAAGGTAAGAACAAATATATTTAGATAAAAGAGTATTTTTTTCTAAGCATTTTACTCAGGTTGGAAAGTCTAGTTAATTTGATAATGCTTCACAACCAGTGAAAATGTGTACACTTTTATAACTTCTTCTGGCTATTTGTATGATGAATGTTACAGTATAAACAACGTACCAGTTATGGAAACGTCACACATGATTTTTACTGTAACAATATCATAATATAAAGAAATAATTGTTTAATAAATCAATTTTCGCCGTTTCTTCAGCGCACAAAAGAGACGTAACAAAAGTGTATACACATACTGTTTATTTCTCAATGAGAGGACCTTTACCATCCCACCGTGTATAACGTGTTAGAAAACAAGATTATTATGATCCAATCCTACGACTGTTACACTGTCGATATTTTCCTCTACCACAGGAATTGAAGATACCAATTATCTGACAATAAAAACTGACAGGTAAATGTTCTCATAATTAACTACTTAATACTGTAAAATATTAGATATGTAGACAGGTATTTGTTTAATATAGATTTATAATTAATATTTATTTTCATCTTAAAGTTACATATACAGTAACAAACTGTCAATTAAACATTATTTTACTTGTACCTGTAACGCTTTACAGATGGACAGGTCTGTATTTATCTGTTGGATAATTAAATTTGGTGGACAAGTAAATTAGAATGTTACCATATTAAATGAAAGTATTTCGACCAATAACTTAAATACTATATTTCAATAAATATCAGTTGATTGACTTGTACTTATACTTACCTTGACTTAGCACTGTGGCTTTAAAGACTTGGCTATAAAAGGTGTATCCGTGTGTATATTGCAGAGTCACCCTCAGGCCCTTAGTGGGGATCAGGTGAGACATGCACGTGCAGGGTCATGTAGGGTCAAAATGACAATCTCAACCAGTACTTTCGCTCGCCTCTCATACTTCTCAACAACCACTTACATAAACATGTATTTGCATGTACAGAACAAAACTTTCAACAGAGGCTCTGTGAGCTCAAAATGATACACGACGCGTGTTTAAACAACTATTTACAATAAAATGACACGAAAGAAAATTAAATAACTGTGACATCAACCACTTAAGTTGAAATATACTTAAAGATCCAAGGACCAATGCAGTATTTATAGTACCCATGTGATTGGGACTATCCTACCTTCAAGGATTATTAGATAACTGCATCTTGAAAGAAACACTTTATTGTGCTATCTTAAAAAATGGATCACCTAAGTTGAATATCATTCTACCTAGAATCTCTCCTCAGCAAAATGAAAAAAAACACCTGACAAGAAAACAGCAGCGCGAGGAAGGCACTCGTACAATCGATAAACATATGATAAAATATAGTCATGAGTTTCAACCACGAGCGACGCAACGTTTAAATGACTGTTAACCATGCGCACGATTATCAAAACTTACCAAGAAGACAGAGTTGGAAATAACTATTAGCTTTCACTATAAGGAATGGGGCCTGTTTATAATATCGATGACAATAATTTAAGACCTCTTATATGACAGTGTCATGGTAAAGTAAACAACTCATGATTTTTTTTTAATATGACACTTGAGTTATGATGACTGCCACAAGATCTATACACAAGTCGTTTTATTTTCCCACCCTTGCTTACCTCCAGCAGGAATGTCTTGAATCGTCGAATTTGTTTTTCCTTTACCAGGTTTTGTTGAGGCCCAGACCTGATACGAAAGATGAGGTGACATACATGTATGTATTGATACTGTTTACACCAATAAGCTAAGATTTTATCACAAATTATATTATGTAGATGGAGCAATCAAAAAGGTTTAATTGTTTAATTACATGTAGACTGTAACATATATGAGTTGTATTAACTTCAGAACACATTTATCAAAACACGTTATTACTTATGTCTGGTACTCAAACCCATTTTTACGTGTAACAACATGGACATTAATTTTACTTACCGTGAAGGTATAATTCTTTTGTGGTTCGACGGGGATTTGAAGCCATGAACACGTTCGGCTGGTCTGATTCTAAACCAGAAAATTAGTTGATCTGTTAGTATACCACCTTGTTTAAGTATTTATAGATCTGATACTGACAAACTTTTATATTTTATCATACGATGATGACTAACACAGAAGTGTATTGAAGGTATTGAAGTTTGATTATGGCGGGGCATCTCAATCGATATTATCACAATAGAATATAAAAAAATATGAAGATACCACTCCTATTGTTGAAAGCTAACGATGTTAGTTAACTGCGCTATGTCACTTCATTGACATAGTCTCTGAGAACAAAGTGGTATGAATATCACATTATATAGCTAGCTGCTAAGTTCTGTTTTCAATTAAGCAATATTTAAATAAAATAGCTGATATGCCCATATGGCTCTGGAAAAAGTTGTACAATTCTTTAGTCAGACCAATCTTAACATATAATTCTGAAATATGGTATGCTGACTTTTACAGTAAAATTGCAAATGCAAGTAAAAGAGCGCGTGTGAATAATTCAACATTTGACAAATTTTCAATAATAGATAAAACGCCATTTGAACAAATAAGTTAAAAATTTAGCAAAATGGCCATTGGAAAATATGCAGTAAATGCTGCTTCCAGGGCTGAATTAGGACAATATACTTTTACAATAATCTTGTAAAAGAAGCTTTGAAGGTCAGTCAAAATATTCATGAAAGTGGATCATATTCGTGGTGTTCATACGTATCAAGTATTATCAACGAAAATAACATTACACTTGACATTAAAAGGGGAAACTTCAGTAGGAAGGCACAGGCAGATTAAAACGGTCATTAGAAAGATTCATACATGGCAGATTTGACATTATTTTCTCAAGCAAAATGCAGCTTTTAGATTGTAGTAATAAGCTATTTCTATATAGTAAACTTTAACAAAACTATAAAGAGGAATATCATCTTTCTTTGCAAAATTTTGAATATCGAAAATGTTGACAAAACTTCGGATCAGCAATCACAACCTAGAAATTAAAGCTGGTAGGACAAAAAAGATACCTCGCCAGCTCCGGTTATGCAAATTTTGCAATATTGTAGAGGATGAAGCTCACTTCTCACTTCATCCTCAAGTGTACAGTAAATTTTACTGAAAGAAAAAGTTTCCTATCTAATTACAACATTAATTCTATGTTCACAGACTATGAAAATTTAATAAAGTTATTGTCATCTAATGAACCACAACTTCTGCAGGATTTGGGCCTCTTCATTAAAAAGTCGTTTGAACTGAGGAAAGCGGGCTTGCTGAATGCATAAGTTGTTCTTGTTTTATTGTTATTGTGTTATACATGTAATGTTATCTTTGTAATTTGCTATCGATCCTTGTTTGTGGATGTAAAAATGCAAATAAATGAATTGAATTGAATTGAATATAAATTCGGGTGACGTGTTACTGTACGGTGAGATATTTTACGGTTATGTTTTACACGCCCAAACTTTTCTTGTAACTGTCATATTTCTAGAACTCCTATACAATTTGTGGAACAAAACGATTTATAAACGTAACACAGTTAAAATAATGCTGTAACTCTTGCTTTAAATTTACATATCTGTATATATTTTCATTCTCAACTAAACTCTATTATATAAGATTATCCCATGACTGACCTGGGTACCTCCGGAATATCCCCATTCCAGTGTGTAATTAGTGATGATACCGTTCTTGTCTCTCTCGGTAGGTGGGTTACACGTCACATTGACTGTTCGAGGCTTGGTGACGTCAGTCTCAACATTTACCCGGAAACCAGTCACATGTCCAGGCGCTGATGGCATAGATAATTTATAAAGGTCGACTTATTAATTTGTACAATAACAAACCTAACAAAGTACGATAAGATCAAGTAGTAAAACATAAAAGTCGGCAATTACATCTCCATACCGAGTGTGTTTTTATATTTATCATAATTGAATTTTTATTGGTTTACTCAATAGTTAGAAATTTTGTTTTTGTTTTCAACTATTGCCATCAATATACCTTTCTAGCTTACTTTGTCAAGTCTGTAAATTGGTGTCTTCTTGACATTACTTACCATCCTCTTGTGTTCTGACAGTCTTATTGTCTGTAGAGTAAGTAGATCCATTCACTGTTGTTGCTATGACGACTATTGTGTAAGGCCAGTATTCATCAAGATTTTCTATCTTACACGTTGTGCTCTCAAATCCTATGGAATAAATGTATAAGAAAAGTAATGTTATGATATTCTTTTATCATATTTTAAATTCGAAATATGAAAATTAATCTATTATATGAATCGTAACAAAACATTTTCATACAAACGAGGAACCTACCGATTGTAGTACAGGATGACGTGTTTGTCTTTGTTATGTTATCTATTGCTGTAGCTGTGTAGAAGGTTGGTCCAGTTTTTAGGTCAGGCTTTTTCCATCGGACACTTAACCATGTAGAGTGATTTACAGATACACTGACACCTGACGGGGAATGTGGCACTGAAGAGAATAAATATTGTCGGATAAGACGGTTATTTCAACTTATTGTAAGGATTCACACATGGAAACTGAAAAAAAATATTATATTTCAATTATGTTCTTAGATTCAAATTGTAGCTGGTAGTTACATGAATGCTGTCGCCATTGAATGTAACCGACGACTTTGTAGCAGTAATATCGCACAACAATTGCAGATGTTTAGGAATGATTTTTATTTTTTGTTGTTTACTGGTGTGTAAACTGTATTTTTTATAGATATTTTAAATGACGCGCGTTATCATTTTATTTAAATTAACTGTTCAAATAAAACAAAATTATGTTTTTCAATGTTATACGATTGCTGGAACAGCCGGCCAATTGATGGAATCCCGGAACAGCTGGCTTCAATTTGGCGGGAAATGTTGTCAAATTCAGAGAGTACACAAAACATAGTTCCACAATAGCTTTATCTTTTTCCACCCAATTTATACAATATTTGTTAAATGTTTTATTTGCTGATATATAATTTAAGATTTACATTACATTCATACATGCATTATATTGAAGATTTGTCGATACAGGTACAATAGGCCTAATCGAATGCGAATTCATACCTCCTGCGGAAGTCAGTGTTCCGGTGTGTATTCTTTCCCGGCAACCACTGCGTTTACGCAAGTGTAAACGATATTGCAGTTGGTTAATGTATATATATTAAATTCAACCATATTTTTAAGTTTTTCAATCATAAACTATATTGTCCAAAATAATTTATATCTGTTCCTTATCGATCATCATCCTTAAATCCGATGTTTTTGTTATAATATCCTTGCCTATAAGTATATTTAAAAAAAATGTGTGTAGAATGCTGTTTATTTCAAACAACATCTGTCTTGAGGAAATCAAGGAAAATATTAACGTTCGTCCTAGTAAAAAATGTTCTACTTTGATTATGTGAAGGTTGGTACAGCTAAATCAATCGCCGGTATAGATTTTAAATTTTCACATTGTCCTTATGAATTTGCAATGGATTTCAAGATGCTCCTTTATAATCGTTTATTGAACATACCGGCGTTGATTAGCTCTCGGAAATTAATCGACCAACCAACGCAGAGAAAACATATGTTCTACACACATACTACCATGGCTGCTAGAGACACAAATTTCAAAGGGCTGTATTTACTAACATACCGGTAAGTTTGTTTTCTACATAACTTTCATTCTTATGAAGCTGAATTGTTGACATGCAGTGAGTATTAAACTACCCATTAGAGCCCCTGCAATAGATATGAGCTTGATACGCTCCAAATACCGCTTTCCTAATATTTTGACAAAAAACGTACCTGATTGACTTGTGTTGGACGCCGTAGACGATTCGTCCCCTCTACCAGCGGCTGTGTAGGCGTATACTATAAACGTGTATCGTGTATACGCCAACAAACCACTGATGGTCTCGGTAAAATGTTCCTGGTTGTCAGTGAAAGTGCCATTCCTGGTAACCGCACACGATTCTGTTGACTTCTGTTAACGAACATCTTATCTATGATATCATGCTAGGTAATTCGCCAAGTTTACTATAATATCATCGATCAACATTATGTGTAACAATATTTTCCTTTTAAACGATAACTGAATAAATACGATGTCTCATCACTTAACATCAAATCAATAATATATACATGTATATCGAGAATTTGTCATGAGTTTCCCTTCATGTTTGATTTATGATACGAGTATATATATATATTTTTTATTTTTGGGAGCATTTAGCAAGCAAAAATTGAAAATCGAAACGGGTATGATAAATCTAATACGAAGGAAAATGAATGAAGAATATTATTTATAATATGACTAATATTTGCCTTTGTTTCTCCCCGTTTGGAGTTTTCTGTCAGATGATCAATCGATCAGTTGAGGTTCGGACCGTATCACTAAAAACCAAATATCGGTAAAGTACCAATGCGCCATAATAACTAGTTCGAAAAATAGTCAGTTCATTTAAAGTATTAATCTAGTACTTCATTAACAAACCTTCACATGTAAATAATTGATGTATGAAACGACGAATTCAATTCAAGCAAAAATGTTTAAATCTATCAATTTTGTTGGCATTAAGCGACTACACAAGCGACATCTTATATTATGACGGTTTCATAACGTTTGGCACGAAAATACATTCCCCAACAGTCATTTACAGCTGTCGTCATGCAGGACTGCCGGACGTCGTTTTCACGTCGTTTTTCACATTGTTTTTAACCACTGAGCCGTTTGATTTAGGAGATTTGAAAAATGTTTTCATCGAATATCATGTTCAAATCGATACGAGAAGGTGAGCATTGATACTGATTTTACGCACTGTTATGAATCTACAAATTAGTGTGGTGTCGTTGTTCAAATTCATTATTTCGTAGTAATATTTCATAGAAAAGAGGTCGTTTCCCACGAGTAGAAATACGTAACATTCATCGGAATCAACCTATCACAATGCAGATAGGTTATATTACGCGTGTAATAAATAAAATTTATGAAATGGCTTTATTGAATGGGAAAACACGGAATTCATATGATATATATATATATATATGTCAGGTTATACTAAATTGACTATGACAAATATATAAGTATGTATATATTGAGATTAGATAATTTAGATGAAAGCGATTAGTTACCTATTTGTATAAATGTGATGACTACGAACGGTAATGTTTATGCTAAAGGTGAAACTGAAATATTATTAGTAGCACACACCAGAGAAATTGAAATAGGCGATGAAAGAATGAAATGAATTATGTATATGTATTTCAAAAATGATTATTATACAATGTGTTGTTTCTGAAAATAAAAACAGATACAAAAAAAAAATGTTTTAAATGTATATCAGAATATATGTTGCGATTTGTAATGATCATTAAATGTGTTTCATCTTTCCAATTCTCCCATCTGATTTCATAAGGAGTCCAATTTATATTTATTTACATTTCACAATTAAAACATGATTTTCTTGTGTCCTTTATATACATGACTAGCTTATTGGTACAAAAACTTGTTCCATTTTCTTAGCTACATGTATTTATACCAGTACCTAAACATATCAAAAAAATTAAAATGTGTTCATGCTAAGTTTAAATCAATTGCACTTTATGAGAAATAAATAGCAAATTTGCATGAATTTCGAGGCATTTTGTATTCTTTGCTTCAAAAAAGCATTTTCCATTATTCTTTTAAAATGGCTTATCTAGTGAATTAGGTATAGGCCTACCCTTTTTATGAAATGTTGTCAGAATCCTTTTAATCACGGAACACCACAACGTAATGGAGATTTCTAATATCATATGCTATTAGAAATGTAGTTGATATTGACGATTTCTGAGAAATTGAATACGTTCTTACACATCCAGTTAACTGATAAACGGCTTGGCGTATCTGCATGGGATCATGTAACGAAAGTATGTATTTTTATCAAAAGTCTGATAACCCCTTTACGTCTACATGTGTTATAACTTTCAATTAATCAAAATTGTTATTAACTATGAAATCAAAGAGAACAGTTATGCTAAGGTATGTTTTTAAGCATTGATGTCACCATTTTTTAATTCTATCGGGGTGTGAAAAAAAATTGTTTGCAAACTGTGTGAATCCGCGTAGCGGATTCTCACAAAAGTTTGCAAACAATTTTTTTTTCATACCCCGATAAAATTAAAAAAATAGTGACATCAATACTTATAATTAATTTTATACTCTATTTGATAAAATGAAGTATGTTTAAATGTAACATAATAGTGGTTTTTCAAGGGATTCTTTTTTCCGAATCAATACGTAATGTCAATGTCTCTAATGTGACGTCACTGTAACGTCGGGGTTTCGCGCCATTCTCGGATTTTTTTTTTCATAGTGGTATGCAAAAAAAATATTGGCCAATCAGAAAGCCAGATTTGGTATGAAAACAAAGAAAAATTAATTATTAAACGATAAACATTTACTTGTGAATTTATACACACAAACCCTTAGAAGTGGTCAAACATCAACCGTAAAAACATATTGTAATTGAATGAAGCTTGGGATATTGTTTAAAGGTTTCCTTTGACATCGTAAACGTTACTAAAACAATTAAAGCAAGAAATACATTTTGTATTTTAGATAAGTTATGAATACATTTACCTTTCCAAGCAAACAATAAGAAAAACACAGTTGTACGTGCTTTACACACGTTCCCGATGGATGTTTGACGTAGACACTGTACTGTGTGATGACACCATTTGGTTCTGTCGGTTTGTTCCACGTCACACTAACGTTTTCAAAGGACAGAGTTTTGGCACATAGAGCTTCGACTTGACCGGGGGCTGCAAACAGGACATATAATAGACACCGTGAATAGTTGTGAAAGACTCCGAAGATTAATATTTACAATCGCCACTGTTTCTGTATCGATAAACTAAGTTGGGACAGATCTGTTTATTTCCAAATAACTTGAGTGCAGAACGTGACCCGATTCAGTGAGTATGAATACAATTTGTACATGTAAACATTAGCGGACTTTTTAGACATTCCACAAAATCACGAGTCACTGTTTACAAATAACACATGTACGAAACAATCGGAGACATACATTAAAACAGATATGATTTTTTGGTTGATTTTATTGTTAAAAGAAAATATTGTAAATATAAGGATTAGCCTCTTACTTTGCTTAGTTTATGAGATGATAAACCCAATGGAGCAATCGGTAAATTGCACGTAAACGCTTCGCGGTTACACAATCTACCTCATGCTCAGTTGGGTCTATCATCTCATAAACTAAACAAATAAGAGGTTAATCATTAATTAACGAAAACGTTTCATGTATCCAGAAATGGAAATGGCAATAATGTTTAAACAACTGCAAGTAAACCTCCAACTGGGCAAAATCACAATAGCAAGTGTAGTTTTTGCGCGATAAGTCAATGTTAATATTGTGTTGAAAACAAGTCTTTTATTACACCATTGCCTTAATATGACGAATGATCACTTCAAAAATGTGTACATGGGTATAAATTCATAAACGGATATAATATAAAATATTAGTATAAAGTATATAGTATAAAATATAAGTAAAATGTTTAAACTTCAGCAAATGACGTAAGCAAAAGCAAATTTCGAGTAATAAGTCGAATGGTCTTATACCGGTACTCTTCCGCAGAAGGATTCGAAGGCTTGAAGTAGATGCCGTCGAACGTCTAGTTGGGAGGTTTATAGCAACACTACTGTTTCATTTTAAACTTTCCAATTAAAGTTGCCTTGTCGGTAAGTCAGGATATCCTTGGTGACATGTTCTTTGCAACACTTTTCAGATCTAACATATGCATGTAACCGTTGACAGGTGACACTGTCGTAACATCACGTTGAATGGCATATAGTGGAATGTTATAGTGTACAATGTACATATGAATATTACAGCAAAAGTAAATATATTTCGAAACAGAAGTTACTGTTATATAGATAATGTTATGATATATAGAAAAACTATTTTTTAACCAAAACGATATTTTCACTATGAATGCTGAGTTCTGATTTGTCAACATTGAGTGAAAAGAGAAAAACTTATATTTTCATTCAGATGAAAAATGCCACTTTTATTTTCACCATAAAAACGTATATTTCACTGTGAAAATGTAGTAAATAATGTCTGCTTTCATAACTGAGGTACTTCAAATACAGTCATAAACACAACAGGTTGTAGTTATTAAATTCAGAACAAACTAATACCCAATTCGTTGATGCTGAGTGCTTCGAATTCATCAACAATATTCAAGTAGAAAACAAGCAATAGTACGTTCATTGTTATATTACTAATTCATCGATCAATATTGTAACCATACATACCTGATTCATTGATGCTGAGTTCTGTGAAGTACGCGACAGAACTGTTGAGTCCAGCATACACCGTGACAGCTGTAAGGTTACACGTGGTGGCAGGAGCAAGACCACTAATGGTTACAGTGTAGTCACTCACAGATGTATTTGGGGTTATATTATTAGCACCACGACAGTGTGCCATGGCGAAATAATCATCAAAGCTTCCATTAGGCGGGGCTAGCTTTACTGTGATAGACTTGTTCGTGGTTGATATCTCAGTGATTGTGGGTATATCAGGCACTGTCAAATAAAAAATAGTCGTCTGTACTAGTTGAGGATACTAGGTTCTTTACTTACAACTAATAAACCCATAAATTTATCAATACTAATAGATTGTTATACATCGCTTATGACATTCATACTTGAGTTGTGGATAATTGTAGAGATACAGAGCATGGAAATGTGTCATAAACGTTTATAACTCTAAAGTTACAACTGATGTTCTTAAAACAAATTTTATCACATAACTGGCCCGTCCAGCCACGTCATATGGCCATATCATAAATATCGTAAGACACATGTGTAATAACATTATTATGACGTCACATGTAGTTTTGACGTCATAATATATATATGACGTCGCATTATTGTTTCAGTAGACGGAAACGCCATATCCGAGCTGGATTTCTACTATATTATATAAAGACGAAATTTTAAGTTTTGCTTATATTTCTAATAATAAAAGTTATGTGATAAATAGAATCTTACATTCGTGACTATGTGATATGAAGTTTATCAAACTCGTTAAATAATTTGATATGTCACTCCCCTAAAGGTTCGTGGCATATCAAATTATTGAAATCGTTTGATAAATATCATATCACAAAGTCACTCATGTAAGATCTTCTATTACTGATCCCCGAGTTTTCAGATTTTTTTTCACAATTCTTACCTCAGATAACGAGCTAACATTTCATCAAAAAATGTGCAATGAACCCGTTTAGAATTTAGATATTTTAAGACTTTGAAATGTATTTGCGATTTCATTTGTTATTTTTACCTACAAATTTGCGATCATGAAATGTAGTTATTTTATATTATTTGAAAAATAATATCATTTAACGACTTTATTCATTATATTGATACGCTTTTGGTTGAAAAATATACGTTATCTGACCATAAGACAGGCCCCACGGACCTATTGAAAATGTTTTATTCTATTGTTGCTGATTTGTTTATAGACAGTCTTCTATTGTTCGTAAGGTCCTTAGCGGTGTTCAGATTATCAATATCAAACCTTCTAAATTTACTTTAATTAGGATTTTAGAGTTCAATGGCCATGCCATAGCAAAGTGGACAAATGACAAGCCAAAACTCATAACTGGTTTATTCCTGTATGTCAAAGAATCAAAGGGTTTCAGAACCACATTAGAACCTATTTCGAGCAACTTGACGCTTAAATGAAAGTCAAAATCTTGATTTCAGTGGGGTTTTATCAGTGCTGCCTAATCAATTGCCAAATCCTTCGAAGGGAAATCTTGAAATTACGAACGCTCTTAAATGACCATACCACATTACTATGTCAGAGATTGCTTACCAGTGCTCCCCGATATGTCGGCATGTCCTCCGCTAGTCAATCCTGCGAAGTGTACGTACACTAGAAATTGGCAAGTGGTTCCCGGGCTCAGGTTTTGATTTACAGTAAGTTCATATGATGTATCAGAGTTGGTGATTGTTGTAAGATCTGTAAACGTGAGAAACTATCCAATCCATTGTCAGCAGTGGTTACTGTCAGCGTCACGGAATTTGTCGTCTGGGATTTTACAGCAGCACTAAGAGGGTTTGAAGGAACTGGAATGGAAAACAGATGCTGTTTCATCTCGAGTATATTAATGAAAAGTGACTTTCTATCCACATTCTAAAATTATTTGAGGCGTAGGTGTTATTCAACAGGACTACTCAATATCGAGGAGAGGGGCTACACAATATCAGGAAGAGGAGATGTATGTAGATTTAGTCGATGGGTTTACATATAAATTCCAAAACATCAAACAGATACAACCTTTTTCATGTGGAAAAGATGATTTATAAACCCTTGAAAGTGATATAACTTTCACGAGTTGACAAATCACCGTATCCACCCGAAAACAGATCAACATTTGTACAATATGATAAAGGTTTAATTTGGTGCAATTATGTGGTTCATGTCAATTTGAGGGGCTTTCCTCATTAAGGTTGAAACCATATATGATGCCAAGTTATCAAAGTTTTCCAGACAATGATACTAAAACAAAACAAATAAAATTATAAATAAAACGTCAAACTTCATATCGAAAAAATAATAATTGGACGATAAACATAAAACAATAAGAGTTCAATGTAACAAAATCGCTTTATGTTGGATATATATTAGATATATATATATTGAACATATTTATTATATCAATACATGGGATATAATTGGAAGTAACATATATTCTATCTTAGAAATAAGATAACAATGATTTACCGGTGCTCCCCGATACACTGGCCTGTCCTCCACTGGTCAGTCCTGCGAAGTGTACGTACACTTCAAATTGGTAAGTGGCTCCCGGGTTCAGGGTTTGATTTACAGTAAGTTCATATGATGTATCAGAGTTGGTGATTGTTGTAAGATCTGTAAACGTCTGGTTAGAGCCATTATACAGGACAGAGAAACTATCCAATCCATTGTCAGCAGTGGTAACGGTCAGCGTCACGGAATTTGTCGTCTGGGATTTTACAGCAGCACTAAGAGGGTTCGAAGGAACTGTATAGAGAAAAATGCTTATGTGTTATGAACGTTACTTCATTATCGATTAATTCATTCCAAAAGTTTAAAGTCCCATTATGTTTTCGTAATATATTTAATTGTAAAAAATTACCAAATTCCGTCAAATGATAAAGTTGATATCCTAATGGCGAATGTCTTAGTTAATCAGGATTGTAGCAATAATAGGAGATTCCGTTGTTATACTCTGTTGGTGCCACAGTCAACACGTGGGTAAACATCACATATGAGAACAGCTTTGTATAACCTTTGACCCAAGATACGTTTGTCAATTGATAGATATTGACAGACGACGCTAATGCATTATTATCTTATTTTCGTTTTTTTATATAAATGAGTCTATTTAAACATTAATTAAAATCCTTCTTAAAATCTTTATATCCTTTAAACTATTATCAGAGATTGGTCATATGAAAATCGTTAAGAAGTTAATCATGGAAAGTCAATTACTTGGGAATAAGCACGTATTAAATGAACAAACAGTTTTGCTCGAGACCATACAATGCAATGCACTCTAAACAGGTAAGAGCGAAGCGGGTACACGCGCTCGATTAAGACGTAACTGAGGGGTATTCTCTACTTAATAATAATTCGCTCTTTTGTAGTTTTGGTGTACAAGTGCATGTTTAAAGTCATCTGAATGGAGTATGTATAGTTCTACTGTAGTATTGTGTTTTTATTTTGGAGAGAAGAACCAGTTTTATAAGGATGAATATTGTAAAACATTGAATAAATATAAACATGTTGTAAATTTCCCCGTGGTGTCGCTGGGATTTACCAGGTGGTCATCCGGGTACGTTCAGGCACATAGGCTATTTTCAGACATACACATTTACGTGTTCTATATATATATATATATTTAATATGCGTTTTTGTCGAAACTGTACATATTTGAATAAAATTAAGTAAAGATAAATTCATAAGACATAACGCACAATGTTCGGTCACTTTTACGTCACGCCGGAATTTCATTGGAAAAAACGTTGAACAGTAAAATAATATAAGCGCAATGCTATTTTTTTAAATTGAAAAACAGAAAGGATATATTTATTCAATTACGGGAGGACTTTTATCAAAATATTTGTAATATTTATTTTTCTATTGATGTGTTTTTGTTGAGAAAATGACGTTTTTTGGCGCGACAGATGTAACACGCACCTGTATGCGGTTTCAGTTAAAGTGTCACTGTGGTCATACTGAACACCACATGACGGTAAAATTTGACAAAGATATTCCCCGAAAACGAACTATCTTGATGTCATTTCGTTATAATAAATTGTGACGTCATACTTCAAAATGGTGGACTTTGTTTGTAGACTTGCCGATCGACAGATCCGAAGAGAAAAGATAAAAAAGTGAAAAAACACAAATACACACAGTACAAAACGGTACTAATACATGAGATAGAGATATGAATTGTTAATATAAAAATACGTTTTTCTTCTATTTTAACAACATGTCAGAAAATATAGACTACGACGTCGTTCTACTTTTTTATCGAACAAAACCTTTGTCTTGCAGAAATGACACAAAATGAAATTTTTAGATTGACTGTTCTGTCACGCTCGTCATGTTATAAGATAATGACGTCTTTTACATTCAATAACGTTACATAAAAGTGACCGAACATTGTGCGCGACGTCTAAGGATCATCGATGCTTAGTTTGTAGAGCATTCATAAAATCATAATGGGACTTTAATAACGGTAGTGCGTAGATATTTATAAAAATCGCAACCTACTACAGTACGTATACAAGAATATATTACAAAAAGAGACAATTTCATATTTTCACAATATTATGATAAAGACAGAAGTCAACATGTAACCACTCCCACATCTATCTTCCTCTAGAGATGCGTATTTGAAATTGTTGATGTTCCTCTAAACTAATAGATCAAAAATTGTGAACTTACATCTCAAACCGTAATACATGCAATAAGGGAATAATGAGCAAACTAATTATTTCAAAAAAACATTTTGCAGCCAGTTGTTAACCTCATCGCGATGGTATACTGGTATGAATCAGAATGATATCTCTTTATAACAGAGATTATTTACCGGTGCTCCCCGATATGTCGACATGTCCTCCACTGGTCAACCCTGCGAAGTGTACGTACACTTGAAATTGGTAAGTGGCTCCCGGGTTCAGGTTTTGATTTACAGTAAGTTCATATGACGTATCAGAGTTGGTGATTGTTGTAAGATCTGTAAACGTCTGGTTAAAGCCATTATACAGGACAGAGAAACTATCCAATCCATTGTCAGCAGTTGTTACTGTCAGCGTCACGGAATTTGTCGTCTGGGATTTTACAGCAGCACTAAGAGGGTTCGAAGGAACTGAAATGGAAAGTATCGTCTCGTGTTTTATTATAATATAAGTCTGATAAAGCACTAGCATTTCGTAGATAATTGCACATCAGTGAAAGCCATTGAATAAAAAAATAGAAAAGTCCAAAATGAATTTGTCACATAACTCGCATGTTCTACTCTGAAAACAAATAAAACTGTTTCAGAATATATGTTTAGTTTGGTACCTACACTTGTATATGATTCCACACCTTTGGTTTGTTTTCAGAGCATAACATGCGAGTTATGTGATAAAATTCCTACATTTCCAGCCTTATAATATAGAAAAGTCTTGCAAAAGAGAAGCTACATATGTATGTAGCTAATAAACAAAACGTTGCTCTTATTAAAGGGATATAGAAAGATTTTTGTTTTAAATTTTCAAAAATTATATTCTTTTTCTATCATGTGTTGTATTGAGGAACAACGATACGTGCCCAAATACATACGTGTACGGTCCATTTAGCAGTTTCTTATCGATTAGCATTTAATATCGATTTTAAACCGGAAAATAATTAAGTTATGACTTTTCTAGTGGGTTATACCTAACATACTTACACATAAGTAGAGTATTGGATACTTTATTCAACAAAATATCATATCGTCACGATAGGCATGGTTTATAATTTGGGACATATATGATATACGTATTTACAGCTTAACATAAAGGATATTTTATTTCGCGTTCAAGCAAAAATATACTTTTTCATACGATGAAATGTTGAAAGTCACTCACACAATGTTCGGATTAATGCTTGAATCAGTGGCATAACTTTTGACGTCGTGTTTCGTGACGTAGCGCGTGCGGCTCCATTTACGGAATGCGTCGACGGTTCCCGGAATCGTTATTTTGATGTGAGTGCAGTGTATATTCCAAAACGTAATACTATTTTTGTTTTGAGATTATTTTTTGATAGGAATACTTGTTTCGGTTGTGAACCATTCATTAATGGGAGGAGAAGCAAATCTTTCAAGATGTGCCATTTCTCACTCTATTATACTCTTATTAAACATCAAATCAAAACAATAATGTTGATTTTTGAGAATATTTACCGGTGCTCCCCGATACACTGGCCTGTCCTCCACTGGTCAGTCCTGCAAAGTGTACATAAACCTGGAATAGGTAAGTGGCTCCCGGGTTCAGGGTTTGATTTACAGTAAGTTCATATGATGTATCAGAGTTGGTGATTGTTGTAAGATCTGTAAACGTCTGGTTAGAGCCATTATACAGGACAGAGAAACTATCCAATCCATTGTCAGCAGTGGTTACTGTCAGCGTCACGGAATTTGTCGTCTGGGTTTTTACCACAGCACTAAGAGGGTTCGAAGGAACTGGAATGGAATAGTCATATGCGGTGTGATTCAATGTCGACCAATTTATGACATAAATAGCAACGAAATATATTATACGCAATATATATAGATTATTTTTGATTGAGTATTGAAAGTGAGACGTGATTTGGAATTTATTGTCTACCGATTGCACAAGACATTTTACTTTCAAATTAACGCTGAAATAATAAGATGGTCCCTAATATTAGGGTCTTAATTGTCACACTTTGGATGCTGGAAGGATCTGAAATTTAATTAATTATCTGTCAAGTCAAAGAATCATAGTAGTTTTGCTTATTACTATGGCTACTGAAGGGAAACGAATGATATTTTGGAATCGTAAAATAATGTAACGATATTTAATGGCCATATCACATTCCTATGTCAGTGATTGCTTACCTGTGCTCCCCGATATGTCGGCATGTCCTTCACTGGTCAGTCCTGCAAAGTGTACATACACTAGAAATTGGCAAGTGGTTCCCGGGCTCAGGTTTTGAGTTACAGTCAGTTCATATGAGGAATCAGATATGTTGATTGTTGTAAGATCTGTAATTGTCTGGTTAAAGTCCTTGTAGAGGACAGAGAAACCATCCAATCCATTGTCAGCAGTGGTAACGGTCAACGTCACAGAATTTGTCGTCTGGGTTTTTACCGCCACACTTTGAGGGTTCGAAGGAACTGTATAAAGAGAAATCCTTATGTTTTAGGTACGTTACTTCATTAACGATCAATTCATACCAGTATGTTCTACGGTAGTGCATATATAATTTAGACACAGTATAACCTACTACTGTCAGCGTCACAAAATCTGTCGCTGGGTTTACATCGCCACACTTCGAAGGAACTGGTATTAACTACCTGTTAGGTGTGTAATTGCTATAAGCAATGCTATCATTATAGTATCAGCCCAATTATTACATGCTTGCATTATGTTTTCGCAAGAACAAAAAGAATAACTAAACAGATTTTCTCACCTAAAAACAACTAAAAATGAGTTTGTAAATCATCAAAACTGTTCGATATATCTAATATTCGTTTTCATAGGTACCTGTGTTTCCAACAGTTTGCGTTGAGTTGGTACTCTCTGAACCATTGTAAAGTGTAAATACTTTGAATGTATACATTGTGCCAGGTGATAATTCATTATTCACAGTCAGATCGTGTGATCTATCAGCTGATGTTATATTGGTAAACGACTGACTTAAGTTGCTGTACCGAATAATAAATCCGTCATATGTTCCAAGATCCTGAGTGACAGTCAGCGTTATAGAATGTGTCGTCTGGCTTTTGACTATCACATTCGCAGACATAGTAGGTTCTGGAAAATATATCATAATGGAGTTATTCAAACAATGATCATTGATCTAGATTATAAAAGGTAAATGCCTGCATTAACTGGATTTACTTGAAAACGAAATTCTCGGAACATACTAAAGCTAGACACTCTTCTTGATATGAAATACTGTGATTACTGTAAATGTATTTATTTTAGTATAATAATATTTTAGTGCTTATCGCGCTAGATATGTTGTGAAGTTTTTATATAACTTTAATATACAAATATTGATATATCATTAGTTATGAACAGTTAAGAGCTAAATCATTTTCCACATCTGAAAGTAAAGGACCGTTACCTTTATTTTGTATTGAAATATGCATTTCAATGCCATTAGATCATTTTGAACTTTACGCCAACAACTGTAGATATTTACTGCTGTTGTGTTTTGCTTACGAAAATAACGAGTAGGTAATTAAAATTAAATGACTTGATTAAAAGGTTCTTTGCAGCGATGGACAAAGACCGGCGTCCTACACAATTTCCGACTGATTTCAAAAATGTTGAAGTTTGAAATCATGATTTCGTATATTGCAAGACCCCTAAATAATAGAGTGCAGAAGAGTTATGTGTTAAATAGAGCTCTTATTTTGCTGTAGTGTTCTACCGCTTTTTAAAATCAATTTTAGCTAAAATAATGTATGTATTAATAATCCGCAATGAACATCGAAATTATATCTACTCTTCTTCCTCCCTCTGTTTCATCTGTTCCTCTTTAAGAAACATAATTATGGTGTGATATTAATATAAAATATGTTTCAACTAAACACTGAAATTATTGTACATTTACAATCGAATAACTATATGCAATAAACCGTTACGTAGACAAAAAGAAAAAAATATCGAGTTCGAAAACAAATGTACAAATTTTGTGATGTAAAACAATGCTCATTACAAACTCATTGATGATAAAATGTAAAAGTCTAACTTAAAGGCACAATTCAGTCTAAGAGTGCATTAAAATTTGCACATATATGTATATTTATCGGAAACAAACCAGTTCTAATGGAAGTTATAGTTGGTATTATTGTAATTTGTAAGAAAAGCCCACTGTGGTGAAATGTATGTGATATATTGATTCTCAGTTGCTGTCCACCATTATACATTGTGGTCGAATTTCTTGTATGCCGAACCCTGGCAAGTGACAGTATACAGTTGTTGACTGGGGTTGAGGGCAACAGTTTGTGTGAGGGTCCAACAAATCATATGTTGCCCGAAAACCCAGTCGATAACTGTTTTGTTATACCCATTGACTCAAAACAATGCATTGACGTCACGAATTGTAGGTGTGACGTCACTCCGGTCCAACAGCACATTTTAACAGTCGATTTTTAACAGTTCTTTGGACCGCTCGACGGAACAGTTCATTTATTGGCATTTTTGGCAATAGAGTTTATATAGGAACTATTTTATAGGTGTATAACAATGAAGTATGGCAACTTGTGTCTAGAACTAATGAAATCGCTCTTGCAATAGTGTGTTTACCTTATTAGGTGCATGTTCTTGTCTAAAAAAATATTTCAACAACTAAAAGTGATTATGTATTGCATCTGTTTAATTTATGAGGCATTGGCTTGGGTGTAGGTTTGGAACTGAATTTGTCAATTTTTGTTGTTATGTGTTTCATAAGGAATGTAGAATAAAACATTATACCATATTTTGCATCATGGTTACGTAACAGAATTAGCCACACTGAATTGTCCCTTTCATGAATTATTGCGACATACTATAGATTATAAATATTCGTAAATCAAACTGTAGCATCTGAACTAATAAAGCGTTAGAACACAGGAAATGATCAAAGCAAAGCGATTGAAGTTATCCAGCGTAAATCTAAAACTGAAATCAGTGTATAGTTTAAAGTATATTAAACGGGAAAATAACGGATGGAAATATGAAATAGATACTGATGATTATTGAATTGTATTAAAATGACAAAGCTATCGTGCGGTATAAAATTTTCGTATGACTCAAATCTACGTTGCAGAATGTGAATTAATCTAATATAGATGTATATTTAAATGTGATTGCATTAATCATATATGGTTTAAATTGAGCATTCCTTGAATAATTCAAGTTTGATATGTTATAAGCATATACACATTGTATACATGTACTTTGGTAAATAGCAGTGTATACATATTCAATGTAATTTACATTATAACATGCTAAATAATAACTAAGTTATGACATCACAGGCGTACCGTTTTCAGCAGCTTTATCTGAGAAAAAGAATACCAGCTACATAAGGACAAAGAAAAGAGAATCTTGACTACAAATACGGAAAAAAGAGAATTCTGATTATACATTTATCATAATGTACACAAAGAAAAAAAGTTTCACTACAAGCCTCCTCTATGTCGCTTCTGCTAAGCTGTTTCTTACCATCAGAAGGAATCGTCCTTTCAGAACGTTTTTGCATGCCGTGATTTGTATTGTCACCTTTCCGCAAATGACAGTAGATATTAGACATTTAGTACATCAGCTAAACGCAATTAAATAATTTTAAATTCACTTTACCAACTTATAATATCATGAAGTATTTTTTTATTCATTTTACAGACTATTTCTGTACAACTGTTTACTTTCTAGAATGGGCCATGCATAAAAATGTGGCAATCACTTACTTGTTGATCCCCGAGTTCCATAGCTTTGATCACTCTCCAGGCCATTAGACAGTGTGAACACGTTAAAGGTGAAGGACGTTCCTGGTGTCAGACCAGTAATCTGTAGAGTCCCAGTATCGGTGTGATTAAAGGTACGGTTACTATGGATACCACCACCTACGCACAGGACTCGGTATCCGTCATGAACACCGTCACCAGGAGTAACGGTCAAGGTCACAGCAGTCGACGTCGTATCAGTGACCACTAAACTAGAAGGTATGGAAGGATCTGGTCAAAGAAAGATAAATGCTTTAATGATTTGACCAGCACATCTACAACATACGGATGCGGAAATGAATACATTTAAAAGACAATTAAGCATCAATTATTCTTCAAAATGTTACTGAAAGTTTTGTATGTGGTCATATAGAGTCGGGATCGAAATGACATCTTACTAAAAGATAAGTAAACGTCATTAAGCATGACACTTGTCATGGTATGTTTGGATAGCTTGCAATTTGACGATTGATTTGTTTAAAATTTCTTAGAGGAGAAATAAAACATAAAATAACACTACAAGATTTAGAGAGATTTTAAATATAATACGGATCTACTCACTTGTACAGCCTGTCGTGTTGGTACCAGTAGTACTGTTTCCTCCGGGTCCAGTAGTATAGACGATGAAGGTGTAACAGGTACCCGGGGTCAGACCCTCTATACGACATGACTGGGGCGGACATGTCTGACTTGTTGTACCCTCGGTACGTGAGTACTTGAGTATAACTGAATCACAATCCTGACAATCGGTTGTTAGTGTCAGAGACTGACTGGTCCGGGATGTAACACTAACATTACTTGGGGAGGCAGGCACTGTGGGAATAATAGGAAACATTTATGTGTAATTATGTACATACAGTATAGCATAGAGCTACAAGCCTATAATCAATTTGAAACAAAGAAAATAAATCTTCTCTTGCAAGCAGCGGAACTCCATTATTTGAAACATGTATGATGAAATAATGCCTTTTGATTGTTCATGATGATTTATATAAAGCAGAAACTTGAAAATCATCAAAATGAATTTCGTAGCAGATTTTGTGATCTGCTTTAGATGAATATGCAGTTTGGTCGACATTCCTGAAGAAATAACGTGTGGGAGTGCTTGTAATGATTGTCTAAAATTGCAACATCGACTTTGACCTTGATTTGACAACCCTAAAACTTAGACCTATAGGCCATAGTCTAGGAGGGTCCCACATGCACCCGCCCCAAACCTCTGCCTTATGAGTCACTGATCACAAAGCAAAATGTAAACATTGCATATGTTAAGATTATCTTCCGGTTATGACGTTATCAAGATGTCCATCATTTCTCATTTCACTAAAAAGTGAAAAATAGTCATAACATTGACTTTTTCAACCGAAGTAAACAAATGATGTACCAAAATGACCATAATAGAAAAACAAATACATATCAGGGTCAAAAAATCCGATATACACATGTATGTACGGATTTGTACGCAGGAAATGAAAAAAAAACCAATTTAACTCAAAAAAAATTTCATCAAATTTTTAATATTTGAATTGACGCAGGAAAACTGTTTCCAAACAACAAATTATTATTCGTAATCAGATATTTGACCTCTTATCATTTATTAAAAACAACGTCTACAACAAAAATATAAATAAATGGAAATCATAATTATTGTTATACCATCATTAGGTTTTCAAAACTTTTTGCAGCTATATATCAATAATAGTTCGTTACGTATCTTACTTTTGTTAAAATATCGGCTAAATAGTCTTACCAATACTAACAGGTATGACCCCTTCGAATCCCGCGAATGTATAGAGTGCTCATTACATGAACCATTTGAATAATAATTTTATGTATAAAATTACACTTTGATCATCAAAGAGATTTGATTATGCTATTTTTTAAATACTCGTTCCAAAATATCGTAAGAAGAATGTTGATCAAGTTCACCTATGTGGTATCTAGAATGAACAACGATTTTTTTCATAATTACAATTCATAAAACTTGATTATCTAACGTTTGATTCATTGTCAGTACTTACATGAAGAAGCTGTGACGTCACCGTAAAATGCACTGACTAGGTTTTTGTAAACTGATTTCACCCTAATAGTATAGGTTTGTCCAGCAGTCAGTCCAGTTATGGTGTATGTGTTGTCATCTGTTGGCTGTGTCACATTTATATCATGTTCAATGTCAGTAAATATATAATGATCCACTCGTCCCTGTGACGGAGGCTGGACAGTCAGTGTGATGGTAGAGGTGGTTTGTCCACTAACGGTGACATTGGATGGAGGTTTTGGAACTGAAATATTAATCATTTCGAAATATATATATAAATTGATATCCTTCAACCTTATTTATCAGATTAATTTTGATTTGTACCAGACATAGCTTCCATTAAACTGCAAGTTGATTTTGTATCTAGTGGGGAATTTCCTGCAACCAAAGGTTAGCGGAGGTTTTTAATACTTCTAACATTGCGATGCAACTAGTTAATAATATTTCAAGCCATGAACTGCAAAGCCAATGTGTTAACATTTAATCGAATAAGAATCGATGAAACGAAGCATGGTATATAGCCTTAATAAATGACGAAAGATAAGCCAATGTATGTTAAAGCATGATTTTTCAGCATTTGACGTTTTTCAAATTTTGCCGGCATGTACAGGGTGTCCCATAGATTATGTTAGAATTTAATATTCAATATTTTATTAAATATTTTATTAAATACAGAACGTAAAACACCATTGCAAAAAGAGTGCAATCATACAGTTTTTATTTTATGTAAAACAGATTAAGGAAACAATCTGAGTAATCCTAGCAACGATTTTCACAAAAGACACATTTTTACAAAATATGGTCAGAACGACATGTCTCTTGATATTTGATGTATGATGTTTACTTGATGGAATTGGACAATTCTGTGTTGTTGTTGGTTATCATCTGTTATTCTAATAATACTCACACAGAAAGGATTTGAATTGTTGAGAACGGGAAGTTGTTAGATCATCATAGTGAAGCGATATTACAAGTCTAATTTTAATTAGATTAAGTTATTTATTTATAAATAGCATTTATTGGGTTTTCTCTATTTTACACTCAGAGCTAGAGAATACAACTGCAAGCAAAGTTCATTTCCAGACGTCCTTGTTTCTTCTTTCATTTTCCACTTGCTTAGTTTTACCACTTTATATGGATTTAAAATCATAATTGTATACATTGACTTTAACACAAACTGTAATCCTATTATTTAGAGTACGTTAATTATGTGCATGAAATAAAAAAATGTATTGTTTAAAGAAATCAAATTCAATAGATCTCAATCTTTGCAACTGCGGAATGGAATTCCATTTCCCGTTTGACAAATTGTATACTATCGCTTCTATAACTTACTTGTTACAACCGCAATTTCCTCGTGAGGTGTACTGACTAGGTTTTTATAAACTGATTTCACTATGACACTGTAATTAAATCCAGCCGTCAATCCAGTTATGGTGTATCTGATGTCACCTTTTTTTGATATCGTCACATTTATGTTATCATCCGTGTCAGTAAATATATAATGATCCACTCCTCCCTGTGACGGACGCTTGACGGTCAGTGTGATGGTAGAGATGTTTTGTCCACTAACGGTGACACTGGATGGAGGATTCGGTACTGAAATATGCAACAAAATGCAAACCATATATCATCAAAAAACCTGCATTACTTACTTTCGTTTGTTGGCTTGTATTTTATTTTCTCCAATTCAAAACCAGATTAGTTTTGCATCAGAAAGAGAGTTAACCAAAGCTTAGCGAGGATTACAACTCTAGCATTAGGATGCAGCTAAATCGGATATAAAGCGATGAACTACAAAGGCAAGGTTATATCAAGCTGCGGAATAACTATACGAATAATATACAGAAATGAGACTTATATGAGGCTAGTATATAGTAACCTGTGGAAAGACGCGATACCTACAAAACGTTGGACGATAAAATGATAAAAACTTATCCTTACTATTGGTATACGAAAAAATATAAAGAAATTCGCGATGTAGAATCAGAGGTTTTAAAGAAGACAGTTAAAAAAATAAAAGTCACTTTTACTGGGACGAGCTCTTAAAAATCACTGCGTTCCTACAATGTTTCCTGGAAAAGGTTTTGTCAATGAGTTGTCCAGCAGATAAAGGTCTCATCCTCAGAGAAACTATTGCCAGAATCCTTTACTTTTCGATATAGTAAAAAAGAAACTTTTTACTGTATTTACGACATTTTACAATTGGAAAAGTCTAATAAGAATAATCAGTAATCTATTTTATTGGATAATTGTAAAATTAACTATCGACTGATAGTCTGAAAATGGTAAACCTCAAACATAAAGCAGACATTCAGAGCAGATTTCCAATGAAAACACTTTTGCTATTGAATTAGAAAAGTAAAATAAATATATAAAATAGAATAAAAAATAATTGTAAATTCTGAAAACAAAAGTGCAATTTGATGATTTTATGAATATTTTATCAACAAGCAGGGTAATTCAATAAAACAATATTATTAGTTTAAACATAGCAAAATGAATCTTTGTATTGTGTTTTCATAATTCAAAATTTGCGAACAACACCAAAGGCGAGATTAATGATTATATAAAAAAATTGCTTTAACCTTGTAATACGATTTGCACTTCATCCTCTGCCAAAACCAGAAGATACACTGTTCGGGCTATATATTGCCATTAGGACAAAATTTATACCCCGGATAGCCGGGAACAACAACATTTGCAGGGTAACCTCTAATCAATGAATGTGTAGTATAATGTTAGAAGGAACTACAATTTCATATATCCTTTGAATGTACAAATGCTAGACATTATGTTGCATTTTGATACCAATGAAAATGAATTAAAAAAGTAGAGGATCAGATATGAGTTTATATGCGAGTTTTGTATTTCATTTAATTTTTTTAATTTTTGTTGAGAGTCGTTGGAAAATAAAACAAAATAAAACAAAAAAACGGATATCATGACATGTTCTATTTATCATGTGACTAATTTTTTTTTCTTTTTTTCATTTAGCTTTTCCATTTTGCTGATCCATCAATAACAATCACTTACAAATCGTAAACAAAAGTCTCTAAAATACACATTGAAATACAATAACGTATTTATACCCGTGCTTCCTTTGATTTCTGTACAGCTGGTACTCTTTGCTCCATTGTAAAGAGTGGCCACACAGAAGGTATACGTTGTACCAGGTGATAATCCATTGTTTATATTCAGATCGTGTGATTCACTGTCACCATCCACTGATGTTATATTGGTAAACGACTGATTTAAGTTGGTGTACAGAACAACAAATCCATCATATGTTCCAGGATCCTGAGTGACAGTCAATGTTATAGAATGTGTCGTCTGACTTTTGACTACCACATTCGTAGGTGTAGAAGGTTCTGAAAATACAAATATATCATAACCACTATTAATGTTATAAAAGAAAAATGTATTTGACTTCATTCACTTTACTGGCCAGTGAGTTGATCTTGTCTTATAAAGCATGTTACAACATACTAAAAACGTGTTTTAATTTACATCATTTTTGATGACATTGTTTTGTTTTTGAATGCATTTGTATGTTTTGTCAATGTTGAACAATGTATTATATTAAAGTTATATTTATATTCACATCGTAATGCAGAGTTCACCAATTATATAAACTTATGCCTACTTGTAAGCGACAAGTTCTCGCCGGGTACCAATTCTCGCCATCGCATGTGTACTTGTATGATCACACACGAATTTTCAGACCAATTTTTGTGGAAATCATAATGGTAGTGTCTTCTATCATAAGATGGCTTTAGTGACTTAATTTTCATGTTATTTGTGCAGATACAGATACGATGGCGAGAATTGGTACTCGGCGAGAACTGGTCGCCTGCCAGTAAACATCTTGATAAGGAAATAAATAACGTTTGTGTTGAAGCTTCGCACTTCGACAATAAATCACCTTACAGTTACAATTGACTACATATAATGTTGCAGTATATATAACATGAACAATGATATCAAAATACACGAAACATCTCTATCAAAATCCGTTTTAAATATGGCGTTATAATAAAAGCCTTATTCTTTACAAATAATACCTTCAAATAAAATGCACTACATCTTATACTTAGCGCAATACTTAGTTAGTGTAATTTTCTTAATTATGAACATAAGCTAATTTGTTTTTGGATAGGTACAGTATAAGCAAATAAGGTTATATCACAAAAACATCCACGAAAGAAGTGGAGCGTCGAATGAAGCATTAAGTATGATCTATCTGACAAGATGCGCTAATGATAATATACATTATAAATGTTTATATATTATCTATACAAATTAATATATTGCTGTGAATTTAAAGATGGTAATTATTAGTATATGATTAACATGCTAACGTTACACATATGCATAGGCATGACATGACAGGCATACCGTTTTCAGCAGCAGCATAATCTGTTAACAGAACGCCAGTGATAAAAGAAAACCTGATCCAATCAACATTACTTTAAATACTTCACCACAAACCGAATCCACACCACCTATGTTGGCGATTTGTATTGTAGCCTTTCAGTCCGTAAATGATAACAAAAGACGTACACTTTTCATTCTATACGTTGGTAAATATTATGAGTCAAACAATTAAAAATTGAGTTATAAATCAAAATTAAATTACCGTAGCGAAATCTGACAATAGTTTGCAAACAAAATTTATTTCATAAACCGATGAAGTTAAAAACAGTAACATCAATGCTTATAATATCAGACCTTGAAAAGTTTTCAGACTACCTGATAACATAAAACACGTTTAAAAGTATGATTCCATTGACTTTCTACTTGATTATTTTTTTCTAAATCAATACGCAACATCGACGTCTCTATTGTGACGTCATGATAACGTCGGGCTTTCGCGCCATTCTCGGATGCGTTTCTTCATTGTAAATGAAGAAAAAGAATCTGCAAATCGGAAAGTTGGATTTAGTATGAAAACAAATAAAAATTGATTATTAAAAATGAATTGAAGTATGCCAATAACTTACTTGTTGATCCCCGAGTTCCATAGCTTTGCTCACTCTCCAGACCGTTAGACAGTGTGAACACGTTAAAGGTGAATGACGTTCCTGGTAATAAATCATTAACTAGTAGAGTGGAGTTATTTTGAGAGAAGGTACGGCTGATGTTTATTTCACCACCTATGCAAATGACTCGGTATCCGTCATGGCCCTCGTCACCAGTAGTAACGACCAAGGTTACAGTGGTAGACGTCTTAGCGGTGACCTCTAAACCAGTAGGTGGGGTTGGATCTAGAAAGAAAATGTAAATTCAAATAAGACCAGCAGTCAAGCCTTTAATCTCAACCATCCAATTTATGTTTTTGCCATTCATGTATGCAAACAAGTCTAAAAATCGAAAGTGAAGACAAAACTATGCAGCCATTTATTGGTTAATATGAATCTTATGCCTGATGTAATATTAAACTAAATAAAACCAAAAAATTTCCATGAAGTATATAACACAGATGCACTTACAGGTACAGCCTTTTGTCGTTGTTCCGTTTTGACTTCTCCCACCAGTACCTTGCGTATAGACTGTGAAGTTGTAACAGATCCCAGGGACTAAACCATGTATACCACAGGATTGGGTGGTATTGCATTCCTGATATAATGTCTTTCCAGAAGTTGAGTACTTGACTACAAAAGACATGCATTCCTGACAGCTTTTTGATGGCGTAACATTTAATGTCAGGTTCCGTCTGGCTCGGGAGGTAATACTGATGTGGGCTGGGGGTCCAGGTACTATGGGAAAAAAAGGAAACATAAGATATATTTTAAAAGGACATTGAAACATCACATAGCGGTAAGCGCGTTTTAATTTATATGTAGCACATTGTCGATTTTTTTGAAGACAGTTCAGCTTATTCATATTGAATGCGTATGCATAACACTTCATATTTCAAGTTGATACCGAAAATCATTCACCAAGCATGGGTTACAACCCTTAGTTATTATATTTTCTATTATTGTATATATGTGAGAGCGGCTTTGGTGCTCTGTGGTTTCATTGGGAGTGTAAGTGATATTTTTGCACTTTGGAGTCTTACATAATAGATAAAAGTTAAAAATAAAGATAAGATGTGGTTTAGACTTATAAGAGTTTAATGAACTACTCACGTGTACAGCCTGTCTTATTTATCCCATCAATACTGTTTCCACCAGGTCCCCGAGAATTAACCGTGAAGGCGTAACAGGTACAAATTGTCAGATCACCCACAGATACAGCACAGGGGGATGAGTAGGGATCGCATGATTGGTTTATGGTTTTTATAAAAGTACCTTCAGTACGTGAGTACTTGACTATAACAGAATTACAATACTCACAGTCTGCTGGCAATGTTACATCTAATGTCAGGCCGTTGCTGGTATTGTTACTAATTATGATATTTGTTGGAGTCCCTGGAGCTGTGGAAAGGAAATATATACAAATATGTAATTGTAAATATATAAATATTCCTAAAGAGCCATCATGAAATGGCGAAAGTACTAGAATGTCGTTGAGTTTTATTTATAATAAACATGCAATGATATACAGAATTCACAAATTTCAAACTTATTATGAAGTTAAGCCATGAAGTGTGATACTATCTAAATGTCTATTTTTAATTTCCCCATTATATATTCAGATATTATCAGCTTTTGGAAATGTTTTTCAAGCTTTTCTTCAGAAAACATTTTGTCTGTGTAACTCTAATTACGCGATGCTTGTTTGTCTGTGTAACAATAATTATACGATTCTTGTTATTGTGTGTTTAGATGTCAACATACGTGGTATTGTGGTAGTTGGTACAGTAGTTTCTATAGATTCTGTAGTAGCTGGTGTAGTGATTGTGCTGGTATTAGTTGTTAGTAACGGATTTTCAGTTGACTTTTCAATTGTCGTGGTGTTGGCATCACAATGGACAAGGGCCAGGACCTGAAAAATACAAAATTGCAAATGATGTGTTCAGCAAATCTTAAATGTAAAGACAAATGACAAATGTTAATATATCACGGAATAACAAATAATCACCTACTGTGGCATTATAACATTTTTGTTCATCAAGCAATCATTAAAATTGTAATATTGCCAATCAACCATATAATTATTTGGATATTTTTAAGAAAAACTTTTGCCGTTTTCTGATTGGTCTGGATCGCTCGGAGAGGTCATAAAAAATGCAATATCAATGACCGATGAACACCTATTCAGAGGTTCGCGAGTAGACACAGGGAATTCCCTGTGTATTCCACATTTTTGACCAATCGAAATAGAGCATTGCCGACCATCAGGTATTAGCAATAATATAGGTAAACATGTGGTAGGATTAGAATAAAAAAATAACACGTGTTAAATGTACATGTAGCTGTATATTTGAAGCAGTATAGAAAAAGTATTTACTGATGATACGAGGTTTAATAAGTCGTTTTGCTGTTTTTGCTTTAAAATTGTTTCATTTCAAATACCAAAGCTTGTTTCATATAACAAAACAATTATTGACTGACTTTTTGTAGGTTAATAGGGGAAATGTTAAACCTTCTTTGAAAGGTGATATTAGTGATATCACTAACAAAACAACCACAAAACAAGTAAATCTTAGTATGGCGACAGCGCACAGAACTAACAACAGTAAACAACTGCAAACCCTTACTCTAAATGTGGCGTTAGTATAGGGCACCATTTATAGTTTAAAACATACAAAATACAAAAACTGCCCTAGGATATGGCGTCGACAAGCCTCAAACCCATTCTAACGACCTAGACTTGTTCATCCTGTCATTTGTAAATTCAGCAGAATGAAGGTGCCTACTTCAACCTATATGTGTTTGCTTACAAGACAGAGTCCACTTAAGATAAAGTATTAGTTTATTGCTTCATTGCGAGAGGTACTAAACAAATTCATGAAAGTGATTTAACGTTTTATTCCCGTAGATCAATTATCATATAAAGCTGATGATATAATACATTCATGTCGATGAAAAGGATACAGATTAATAGTGGAACTACGCAATTAGAAAGACATATTTTGATTTAACACTAAAACAATAATACGTAAAGAAAGGTAATAACATGGCGCTAAATAAAATATTAGTATCTTTGTGTCTCAATTTGTATTAGCTTCAACATTTGGAGAATTACCTGCGTGGCAAAAAAAGTTATACTTAAACATAAATTTTATATGTATTGATGATATCTCCAACCAACCGGAGCTACCGAGGGGAGATAAATCACATGTATTATGTGTAATGCCCGATGTCGTTCAGGTTGATCTCCAACAGGAAATATTGTTACAGTTAATGGAGAAGACGGACAGACATCTTACAAATATCATACCGTATTAGAAGACGTGTAAAAGTGCCTGAAAAGAAACCGGTTTGGTGAGGAACGTAAAACGTTTCATTGGAGCAATGCTAGCAGAATGAATCAATCATGGTCGTCACCAACTGGTTTAAAATGTGGACGAATTAAAGGTATTTCGACCGACCTAAAACCTTGACTATTTTTTAAATAACATTTGATTTTGTTAAGGTTATGAGGGGATAGTGATATTTGAGCATGTGTAAATTATGTAATCTCGGCTCTACACGTGCTCAAGTATCATAAAAACCTCACAACCTTAGTAAAATCAAAATGTATTCCTTATATTTATAGTGCAAGTCAACACTTTTCCTTATGTCATAACTTTTTTTTATTTTGTCTTTATGCAAATTCAATACCCAGCTGATACAGTTGCGAGGTACTGGCAATCGGTCGATGAGTTATTTCCGGGAACACGAATTATAAGTGCATATTTCATTAAAAAAGTGGGGTTGCAAAATCCGCCCACGCTTCGATTTCTTTCAAATGACAGTGTTAAATGTCTATATATATTTCAAAATCATACATTTTTTTTATCTATTTTACCTTTTATATAAAGGCATAAAAGACCTAAAATGAAAATTTCTGACATGTTCTTGGTATGTGTTGAGGGAACCCTTTGTGTCCACCATTTGAATATGTATATATTTAAAAAAAATATTTCTGGTAATGAAAAAGGCTTCATTCTTTATCTTTTGACCATTTATAATGGTAGTGACTAATTAGTTTGACAAAAATCGATTTTCAAGCCAAACAATTCAACGTTTTGACTGGACAGAAGTTAAGGGTTTTGGGTTTGCTACAAATATTTGTCATGTTATCGATTTCATCCACACTTTTAAATCATTTTAAAAACATTTCATAGGTATGATCTTTAGGCAGATACCTTAAAAATGAATTCCGTGAAAATACCTTTCAAACACTGAAATGTAGCCAATGAGATTACTCTAAGTGGTCAAAATTTACGCAGGGTAACAATAAGTTAAAAACTGACCATAGCTAAACAACAAATTAATGATAGAATTTTGTAAACTACCATATGTACTCTAAAATTAGTGCATTTTTTCATATCCCCTTACAGTACAAAATACTTAACACTTTATATTATCTTGGGTGAAACAAACAGTTTCTTTTTTAATATCAGAAATCAAATGATAATAGGAAAAACCTGTATTTTCATTATCAACTTAAACTCAAAAGATTATCTTTCATTCTTTGTAGATAAAAACGTTTTGAAAATGAATTAAAAAAAACGAAGATTAAAGAGCGAATTAAAAGTACCTAGATTTTTTTAAATGAAATGCGTTTAAACTGAAGAGAAGTACAACAACAATAAAGCTACAATCTTAATTCTGACCAATCAGGGACCTTGATTTCGTCACCATGGCCACAAATTACAGTGTATTTCAAAACTGTTGCTACATGTACTGTATCTTATTCAGCAAACCCCATAATTCCCCAGTACCAATTTTCATTTATATCTTAAAATATCCTTTCAACCAATCAGACACAATCAGTTACAATGGGAACCAAGCATTTTGGAAGCGTCTCCGTGTAATTCAGCATACTTCATAAACCCTTTATACCATTTTTCACTTACATGTACATGTAAATCTGATATCTTAATTTCAACGAATCAGCTAGATGCCTCCGTTTGGTTACCATGGCAACAGATATTTTCAAATGTGTTACCATTATTGTTTTCATTTCACACAATATTTGCTTTTACCGGATTTTATTTTCGAAACTAATTACACAGATATAGAAGATATCCTGAGAGTATTTTAATGCAGGTAAAAATTGTGGACTTATCCTTTCACAGGGGAAATGAGAAACAAAAGAACAATGTTTTGTTTTCAGTTTTCCCCAAATGTGTTAATTTTTCGTAAAAATTATTATTTCAAACAAACGTTTCCGTTAATAAAATGAAAGAAATGACTTAGATATAAAGTGTACGATCTACCCAAATGATTTATGAATAATGAACATGTAGAATAGCTAAAAAAGGATGACCTTTTTTGGCATGTTTGTGTAATTAATTCTAAAGAATGAACACGAAGATTTCAGGCACTTTGGGCCATTTTTAAAATCACAAAGAGAAAAAGTAGTGTTATGTTTTAGGGAAAACCAGTTGTTCTTTCGATATGAAAAGCTAAAAGAAAATTGTGCTGTAGGCAGTTTCTATGGGGGGTTTTAACATAAGCTTGAACACCACCTTTGCACAATACTGAGCACATATACAAGTGTATATTGTACTCATGCTAGCTGTTCTTTGTAATAAGGTGGTAAAAAGTGGGTTGTGCGGTCGATTCATTCACATATGTAGTTCTTCCTTGTTGATACACGTGATGCTGTTATCTGTAGCGGTTTCTTGGAAGCCTATCGTTATTAGTGTATTAAGTATACACATATGTATGGTACTTATACTATTACGTCTTTAACTTGTATAATACACTCCTCACATATCATGTCATAATATGATATCGTTATTGAGACTCATATATCATGTCATTTTAAAATATGTTATCGTTAGACCGGCATTATATTCGTTTGGTATGGTAATGGTGTCGAAATGAAACTAAAGGCGAAAAGTTATTTTTTATGTATAAAATTATAATCTTTACATAACGACTTAATTGATACGACCACTTAATATGTAGACGATAAGACATATGTATCAATAATATCTAGCAAAATAGCCTCCATTTTTTGTTAATGCGACATTCATTTCCGCATTATTCGGTAATGACTCTAGAACTGATAGGCATTATAACATGTGTTATTTACTTACTACTATTCAGTTTTATTTGCAGTTTCAACTAATGCTTAAAAGGTAATCGCAAAAAAACTGGCTGCGTAATGCACATATTTTTGTTTAATAACACAAAATAAGTTTCGATAAAAAAACCAACAATATAATATACAGATTATTTAAGACAGAAATTATAAAGTAAATAATGTAACCTTGTATTTTATAGATATCAAGCGGCAGTTTAACAAACATTACTAACTTATGAAAACCCATTAACTTAAAATTATCCATAATAAACCATTACAATGATAAAGGAAGATTCATTTACTTATGCTTTTCCTTCAAATGCTGTAATGTTTTACTACAGATAATTGTATGTTAAGGAACTTCCTTAACATAAGATTAGTTCTTAAAACTGGGCCCAATCAAATAAATGTACAGCGTTGTATAATGCTTACATTTAGTGCAATTCATCATAATGATATATTTCCGAACTGAACGTCGATTTTAAGCCATCAACTTTTACAGATCTAGCATGTGTGCCCGTGTATCTGATAACATGTAACTATATCAGAAGTTTATAATTTCTGTGGTTAAGAAAATACATTATCATTTGACAATTCAGTTACCCGGATGAGGATGCATACGTATGCAGCAGCAAGGGTGAACTAAACATATATTCATGACGGAAGTAAAATGTTTTAATTCATGTGCAACCCATATTGGATATTTCGAGCTTTTTTTTTTTTTTTTTTTTTGGGGGGGGGGGGGGGGGGGGGGGGGGGGGTGGGGCGGGGTTTTATCGAGTTGTGTATCCGATAGTTTTGAGTATTGAATTGGTTCTAATGCAAACAATTCATTGGCAATTTAAGTGCCACTTTATTTGTATATACTATCAACACACTAATAAACAATGTACCATCTTTAATATGTTACTTCTAAATGTAGTATTTAGTAGTTATAATAATGAGATAATGCTCATGCTGTTTAATAATTTTACAAAAGAACATATACATATTATTTTTTAAAGATGATGTAAATGTCAGTATTTGAAAATATCCTATTTTCCAGAAGAAACCATAGCATCTATTCATTTTCATATGCAACAAAGACCCGGCGTGTGAATCAAGGTTGACGAACTGTAATGCGGATACACCTTTATTTATCTGACATAAAACAATCGAGAACGGGATTAACTAACATGAATAACTATACCAGGTTAGGATAAGCTCTTCAGATCTTAACGACAACCGATTTGTCAATATTTGACGTACTAGTAAGGAAAACAAGGCCCAAATTTGAATTCTTGGTCATAATATTTTGAAACAAACTCCTTTACTCTTGATTAGTTCAACTCGAATATATTTGATCCGAGTCAATGCAAAAAGACCAACGCCAAACTCACCCCGAGGAATGGCAAAGAAACAAGAGAAAGCAATGATATCTGTTCCACAATTGCACTCTCTTAGCAGATTAGGAGAATGCCGTCAATCACCTGATAGTAAACACTTAGTGTATAAATTTTCACCTCATTAAAACATGAACAGGGTTTTATCCATCGAACTTGGACCCTATCATAAAATATCAGTCCTCACAAAACGTGCCAAAACAGGATAATTTTGGTAAAAATGTCCAAATCAGAACAATGCTGATAGAAAGTGTACAAGACTAACGTTGCCAAATCAATTCAATGCTGCTGTAATGTGTACCACCAAAGCATTGCGGATTAAAGTGGCATATAAGAACAATACTGGGTAAAGTTACAAAGGTGACTTTAAGGTGCCACACCAGAAGAATGGTGGTAGTTACCCTGTTACCCCTGCTGACAGTCATTAGATTCCATGGCAAACAGCTGACATGCTATTCTAGAGCCATTATATTTATCATCTCTCAAAACCAAACATAGTCACCAATCCTCTATCAATCCATGTTAATCATTATCAAAACAGTGTGATATACCAACTCCCTGTTACAGAAATTGACCAAGTTTGAATGAAATTAATCCAAACACTGAAGGATTAGTAGTCATTTTACAAAACCTATATATATAACATGACCTGCCTACAATAAAACATTCTTCTACATCTACACACGGTCCCTATCATTCATCTGTGGCCTCATTAAAACCGGTTCACATATTTAATAGAAGATTCGCGAAAACTAGGGTGATTTCAGAACACACGATTAGTACATACAGGTGATACACCAAAACCATGCTGACTACATACGAGTCAAATACTGGCTAAAATCACAATACCAACTGAATAGGTTAAAGGTACTTCACTTGAACGAAAATAAAAAACAACCAGAAGATACTGGTTTTTGTTTTACACATATTAACAGATAGGGTTTAAGGATATGCCAGGTTTCGGAGGTGGAGGAAGGCCGGAATACCCGCAGAAAAAACCTCAGACCTACTGTCTACTGCCTACTGGAAACTCCTGCCACAGTCCAACCAATGACTATAGTTATTGATTTGGTATTGGTGTATAGACATGACTTGCAATAATAGCACACCAATAACACCAAGGTAGAAGGCAGACGTTATTACTCTTAATACAGAGTAGGTGTGCATACCTTTATGTTTGTTGTTGGTCATAATAAGGAACACGTTCTGCACACACGCATGTTACGTAGTACACATATCAGGGTTGGTGCGCATTATAGCTGACATCACCCCGCTGCAAATACATTCACACAAGTGTTAGCCAGTAACCTGCATTATTAAAAAGTAGAACTTACCTATGAACAGACGCATCTCATCTAATAATTGGTAAAAAACTTTAATAATATTACATAATGAAACATGAAAAAAGCTCTCTTCCGTCGAGTTTAGGTTAATTGGGTTGTTCGTTCAGGTGAACGAGCACGTGTTTGTTGTGTGTAATCAAACCTGCGGATTCTTTATAAATTGTATTTCATATACTACAGATGAGAGGGTGAACTGTTGTTTGTGTTATATGATTGATGAGTATACATTATATGTTACAGCTGGCTATGGACGAAATGGATCCAGCATCCCTGTATCAAATACACACTCACACAGTATCACAGAAGAATAAGTATATGAACAAATGGTGAGGATTTAACATAACCTTCGTATGATTGCTTAGTCCTATTATCTAAACAGTAATGGACTTGTATAACTCGTGCAGTTGGTAACACGGATATGATGAATCCAAGAAGACTGGACTACAACAAAGGCAACGGGATATGTAAAGGTGTTGATTTGCATCAATGACAATTGGAATAGAAAGATGTTGGGTTACAAAATGGACAAATAGAATAAGAAGATGTTGGGATACAAAATGGACAAATAGAATAAGAAGATGTTGGGTTACAAAATGGACAAATAGAATAAGAAGATGTTGGGTTACAAATGGGGTTGAATTAAGATGATGTTAGGTAACAAAAAGAATTTCAGGACTATTCATTACTTGTTTGAATATTGCATGGCATGTGGACATTTTATAGGAGGATGAGCTAGAGCAAGGACATGGTGGTGAGATATTTCATGTTGGGGTATAAGCCGATTATTAGAACGATGTATGATATATTAGACTACAAAACATGTTGGCAATTTATAGATACACGATATCGGGCTACAACAAGGACGTTAAGGCGATTCCTTAAATATCGGGTAACAAGACGCACTTTAGGACAAAAATTCACAAGGTTACAAATACAACATGGCGGCTATGAAGATTGGGATACAAATCTTAAGTTATGTTAGAATGTTTAGTTATGATAATTGTTACATGGACCGTGATAGAACATGGCGGCTATGAAGAACATTTGGTTACAGCAGTAATACTTATATTAGGATGTTTTTTTGTTTTTTGTTTTTATTATTATTTTTTTTTTTATTATTTTCAATTTTTTGATGTCACATTCATATGTCATACACAATTTTAATATATTAGGATGTTTAGTTATAACAAGTGTTACAAAGACCGTGAAAGTATGGCTAACAGATATCACAGTCTAGCTGAGCTACTGTTTTGTACGATTCATATTTGTGTAAACCTACATACATACTTCCCGGCACTCACTTCAGTGGTCAAAGTAAACAATTTACGCAGAGATTCCTGTTCAATACGAACCATATGGCTGTTTGAAGCTTATGCTGTTTTGAAGTAGAGCTCTTTATTCTGATATACACAATGTATTAATATATTTGAAACATCAATTGACACTACACTTTGTAGTATTGGTTTTCTCATCCGCTGAAACAAATTCATTCGATGATTCTTTTATTCATTTGGAAATATTTCGAATACGTTTAATACATTTTTCAGATTTTATGACGTTAATATCATGAATTGTATGTGTTAAGCCTGTTCCCTATATAAGTATCCCGCCCAGATAATACAAGGGTATTTACAACATGTAAATACATAACGTATGTGTTATCTATAGCGTTGTTAGGAGGCAATGCAGAAGAGATAAACCCAGTGTATTACACACACAAAACACACCACGCCCAAACTAAATAATACTTACCTGTATAAAACATTTACTTACCATAGAGAGCGTTAGTACAGCCGTCCAGATCCTCATTTTGTCCAATCACTGTCCTAGGGCCGACGGAATCCAACCCTTAACCGACACCTAATTAATCCGTATAATCCACAGTACACATATAGATAGGGTACAAACTAGAGGCCGCCTGGCAGTATGGGCTAGATTGAGTAAAGACACCGATTTTCACAGGTGAAATAGGAAAATGACCACGACTGCTTTTCCGTGTAATGACAAGGTGTTTGTAAAACCCGTATCAAAGTCCGAATCCTGTATGCAGATAGACAACACTAAGTACCCAAATCACTTCCGTGTGGCCGTCTTATCAGGCCGGCCGATAGATCCCACCGCACACCTCCGTCGTGTCGCCAGGACTAGTGGCGATATGTTTTATAGTGGCTTACAGATAGGAGAAAAAATCCTTCCTGGTCCCTGTACTAACACAAAACTGCAGTAGTTTATCAGCTCAGTCACTGCAATGGCCGAATTCAGTGGGATTACTTATCTATAAAACATAGCCAGAGATGTACTGTTTAGTTTGATTAAAGTCATAAATATACCAAAGAATATGCACCACAGAAAGTGTATATGCTGCAGTAACAAATATAGTCCTGGAGAGTTTTGTGAATGACAAGGTCAGAACATAGAGAACTATTTGCGACATATATTCCAACTCTCTTGACAACCGAGACGCTCAAGTGCTACTTCCGGTCTGAACGAGTGCTGAATTTGTACTCACGTATACTTTATATCTACAAATGTATAATATCTAATGCTGGGACACACCAACTATACATGTAAATTGATAGTTATGTTACTGTTCGACTGACAGTAAAACTTGTACAATCAATTACAATTATGTTTCAGCAATCTCTAGAAAGTTCGACAACATGTTTACAAGATTAATTAGTCAAACATACACCAGGTTTATCTTGATAACATCAAATCCGTTATAGTACAATCAGATATATCTCCACCTACTTTGTTAAGTCTCTAGGACCTAGACTATGATGTCTTTTGATATTGCGAAGCCAAATTTTAATTAAATATCTCGAGATTGTAAGCCAGTGTAATTTGTGGTAAATGATTGGTGATTTGAGAATCATTGGTACCATAGAAACTTTAGCCAGTTTTACCGTGTTGTCTCAATGAAGAATGCTACTGGAGAATTTGACATGACCTAAAGGGGGGAATTGTACCGAAAACAGGCAGAACTGTAATGGCCCACTGCGCGTTTGGTAGAAACAAAATTTTGGAAACTTGCAACTATAGGAAGACACCCAATGCCTTTCTCAGAGGGGCGGACGCATGCTATGCTATACGATGTAATAATAAACTGCATTGTAAAATTTTGTGCATGTACTGGAATCTGAAAGGAAATAAAACAAATCCATATAAATACTACCAACGAGTCAGTGCCATTAGTAGACAAACGCAATCGGATAAGCTTCAGGGAGAAAAATGTTTTAAATGCTTAAATTCCTCGATCGATTACACAATGCGAACAATAGGTAATTTTCATGCCCTACTTTTAAATTTAATATCCTTTAATCGAATTTTTTAAAATGAATAATTCAATTGTAATTTTGAAGGTGAAAATTATATTTCAATCAAATGCTAACTTAGCAGAAGAGCGACATATACGTCCAGTGCTTCTAAGGAGCAATCACATTCAGCAGTGGTTGATGATTGATGGACCAGCATGGTGATCTTAACTTCCTCGTTCGTTGTTTATTTTAGATAATAATCTGTTTCCTTAACAAGCATTGTTTATGTAAGTTTTACTTTATATATTAATTTATGTAGTCGATATCTTGTTTCCTGTACATGTAATTCAATGTGGCAATAAATAACAAATTATGATAAAATTATGGCAACACAATAATCATATAAATAGGGTGCTGAAGAATAGGGAAACTGTAACCAGGAAATATTTTTTTAAAATTATACTTTTACTAAACGTTATCAATTAAATAGTTTAGTTTTTTCTTCACATAACTCCTTTTGGAAAAGAAAACGTTTTTTTTATTAGAAAAAAAAAATACGTTCAAAACTTATGAAGAAGACCCCATATGAATGCTAAACTTAATTTTTTAGGCTTGACTCATATGATTTGTAGTTATATAGACACATATATAATCCAATCATGAAAAAGTTTAAGTTTAACAACTTTTTCTTACAAAGCATTGTTTTTTTTGTATCAGCCAATGAACAATCAGGTTACACCAGTTTTTGGAGGGTAGTAAGAATTAAAAACAAAACAACACAGATGTAAGCAATATGATTATGGTTTACTATTGCTTAATTGAAATGCGACAACTGAAATGAACAAGGATGCATTTCCTTGTGATCATATTCCACTTCAATAATTGACCAAACGAAAATGAAGAAGCGTCACTAAATGTTTCCCAAATACACATGTCTCGTCTCAGCAGTAAACATTTGTTTGTGAATGGCTATAAATGTGACAACGTTTACGTCCCTCAGGCTCGGAGAAACACTTGAAACCCAGCCACAAAGTTACCGCTGTCAATTTAAGAAACATCCGCCCCTTATAAGACAGAATGACTTCCGTTTCCGGTCCATCCAATTACAGTAAAGTGGTAATTGGACGTTAAGGGGTCCCGTTATCCCAATATAAACACGTAAACAGGGACTTATCGAGGGTCAGGATCGACACGATTGGTACGAATTACTAGGGTATATAGGGCGTTCCTCAAAGGCCTAGTTTGATGTAATCATATGTCGTATAAGTCTATAGTCATACTTAGTTAGTTACTGGGTTTCAATCCCCTACACGACTCCGTCTATTATTGGGCTTTGTTTTTACGGACTGTAGTCATAGTTAGTCGTCAGTTTTTGAAACTATTTTGTTTTGTTAGGTATACAGCAATACTTTCTTCCCGTGTCTTTGTTTTCTCTGATGTTGTAATGGTACCAGTTGTGAACAGTAGGTACTTTGAGGTGTAATTTAAGGTGCTCAGCCAATACAACAGACAGATACACAGCTCAGACATTCATAGTTTTTTTTGTGAACATTAAATAAGATTAAAAAGACCAACTACCGAAATAGCAGAATATACTTTTTTTGATGTGGTGTAGAACATCGAGAAAAAAGATGGCTTAATTATAAAATTATTAAATATTACGACATTGCTGTAATAAGATAGGATTTTGCTAAACTATACTATGATACGGTGTAAATCAGCATGATGCATAGGGCCGGATTCAATTTTATTCTGTATGAGGAGTGTGTGTAAAGTCTACCTACACGACAGGAAAAGATTAAATAATAGAATGTGTTATTAATATCAAAAACTTAGACACAGTAGTAAAGTAGGTTAGGAAAATAAGACCAAAAGTTTTAGAACTGTGTCTTCGTTGCCCTGTAGCTCATTGTTTGTTTTTAATTTCGGATTTATAGAGTATTGGTCTGCAGTAGTGATTGACTTGCAGAATAATAAAATGATTTTTTTTTATGTCAAAACCGGGTGTATGTTAGCGTTACATCTTCCCTGTATTCATTATAGATGCGTATGATGAATGATTATGCTGGATGTTTGGATATTTTGGGATACTGTGGTATATCTGTGTTGTTTTACAGGTATTGTTTCGGAATAAGTCTGGTTGGTGGCATCGCTTTTCTTTGTTGTTTTATTGCCTTTGTGCCTTATTGTTTTATTGCCTTGATTCACATTTTGTGTATTCCATTTTGGTCTACAACAATCTGATTAAAATACAGATCCTTATTATCACTGCGTTATATAAGAAGATCTGACAACATACCATTAGGGTTCATGTTCAGGTGACCTTTGGACATGGCCAATCAAATTGCTGCTGCAAGAAATTTGAATGTGACTTTGGCGGGACGAAATTGTTTTAAAAAGCTGTCAGAATTATTTTCGTGAATGAAGTCATCTCGCCCAAACAGCACAACAAAGCTAATTGTATATATGTATACTTGGACGAAATGAGGTTGTCAATTGATGTAGCAATGTGTAGAAAATGCATTGGATCTGAAATTCACGTGTTACAAAGGTCATCCAAACATGACTTCTTATGGGAATTTGTCAGCTCCTCTATTGAACGGAGTGGTTATAACGATCTGTATTTCAATAAGACTGGGTCGACAACTTATTCATCCCAGTTTACTGTTCAATCGTTGTTTTATTTAGTTATTGTCATTTAAGATACATTGTTTACATTTCTTTCCTCTCATATTTTTGTTTAGTTCCCATATGATTAAATAAGATGATATTTTTGTATGTACAGTTGTGGAAGTGCTTAATGATAAAAAATATCTCTTCGCTAACATCCTGTTACTAAGCCATTCGACTGAAGATGACTGGGCAACCAAAATTTATCTAATAGCCATGGTTTCCATTGATATAAGATATAATACGATGTAAATAGCCATATCTGGAATGAACTTCCGGTTATGACGTGATCAAGATGGCCGCCACTGTGAATTTCCCAAAATCTGTTAAAATCGATAAAATTCACATAGTATTGTTGAATATTGTCCGATATGCATGTATGATGTATCAAAATGGAGGTATTGCTTTTGCCGATATCTCCATGTATGTACTAATGAATTTTAATTATACAAATATTCAATATGGCCGCCAAAATTGAAAAAAATGCAAAAAACTGAGAAAAGAATAAAATAATCGAAGAAAATTCAACCGATATTTTTTTTCTTCCTATCTAATAGTAATTATTGAAATGAGATAAGATCCGATGACATATGCCTGGACTTACCGTCACAAAGATGACAATCACTGCAAAATCATTTGATTAAAAAACAACAATACAAAAGATTCATAAATCACTTTTTTATAAAAAAAAGCTTAATTTGTAAACAAGTATAAGAAAAAACACACAGTGATCAACACTGAGATAAACTTAAATATAACTGTGATCAGTAGATTAAAAAACATAAGGTCAACAAATGTTAGGGTTAGCACATGATTATCGGAAGCATAATAATTAAAAATAAGTATTTTTGGCACAAAATTACATTATAAGGTATAAAAAAAATTGACACAGCAGTAAAATCACATAGTATAACTCCAAGAGAAGAATGAAGTTTAAAATCAGGAAATTATGTGGTGAAAGTTTTGTTTATTGGTAAACAGAAGCCTTCTGCATATCAAATAAAAACATTTAAGTGATTTGGCACAAAAATATAAATCATATGTGTACAAACATATTGGAACAACAATGACATTACACGGTACAACTCCAAGAGAACATCAATGACGCTTTGGCATTAGAATAGGGAATCATGTGGTATAATTGTGGTTCATTGGTTTACAGATGCCTTCTATATATCGGATAATGAAGTTCCAAGTATGAACGAATCATCTGACAAGTCTATTCGTCGTCATCACTGCTGGTTTCTATCCTCGTCGTCGCTAAACTCACCATCCTCGTCGGATTCGCTGTCTGTAGCGTCACTGTCTGAGGCATCACGGTCAGCGACATCGATGAGACGCTGTGGTAGCATTCTCCCCTCATACCAGCATGGCTCCAGACGTCCTTCCACTTCTGACCATCCGTTTCCAGCTACTTTTGGAATTTTGGGATTTGGGATAAGTGCACGTTTCCAGATACCAACTTGGAAGTTCACTCGGCGAATACGTACCACCAGACGTCTCTTACACGGTGGAAATGTTCCCATGTCGATGTTACGCGATGGCAGAATGTTGTCGCTGTGGCACAAAGCGTTGATCTTTGTATAGCGGACAAGATCCACACTGTTCAACCGTGACTGTCCATATAGTGCACACGTGAAAAATTCTAGTTCGGCCACCAGATCATCAGACACAGTCCAGTTATCGCCCAGACGAGACAATGGGCCGCAGTGTTTCGGGTTCTTCTCCAGGATCTTGATAGGCTTTATCTTTCCAATTCCCTTGAAGGCACTAGTTGTATCACATCCTGAATAGGCGTATACACCTAATAAGGCGGACCAGTAATCGGGCGTATACTTCTGGGCCAACTCTGTCATGTTCAGAAGTCGTTGTTTGTTCCCAGTTCCAGAAAAGAATGGTTAGACCGTCCACTGTAGCCGAGTAGTGAAGGAGTAGGAAGAATACATCGGTATCATAGCCCCTATCCTTCCCAAACTGATAGTACAAAACAACCCTTGTGACCGTTTCCTCCTGCGACGACTTGAGAGACTCGACTGCGAACTTCGTTGTACTGACTCCATCTGTCGAGGTTAGGAGATAAGCCTCACCGTAAGACCAGTATGCCCCCATGCCCAAAGACCGGAAAGTGGTCCTCGTGTGTGAGTATGATTGGATATTTTGGGTGGCTGCGGTATATCTGTGTTGTGTTACAGGCTATTGTTTCGGAATCAGATTTGTTTGGTGACATCGTTTTCTTTGTTGTTTTATTACCTTTGTGTTACCTTGATTCACATTTTGTTTATTTCATCTTGGTCGACAACAATCTGATTAAAATATAGATCCTTATTATCACTGCGTTGGATAACATCCCATTAGGGGACATGTTCAGATGACCTTTGGAAATGGCCAATCAAATTGCTGCTGCCAAAATCTTGAATGTGACTTTGAGGAGACGAAATTGTTTGAAAAAGCTGTCAGAATTATTTTCGTGTACGAAGTCATCTTGCCAAAACGGTACAACAAAGCTAATCGTATATATATAGTTGGACGAAAATGGCTTAGCAATGTGTAGAAAATGCATTGGATCTGAGGATCAAAGGTCATCCAAACAAGACTTCTTATGAGATGTTGTCAGATCCGCTATTGAACGGATTGGTTATAAGGATCTGTATTTCAATCAGACTGGGTCGACAAATTTTCATCCCATATTACTGTTCAATCGTTGTTTTATTTAGTAATTGTCATTTTAGATACATTGTTTACATTTCTTACCTCTCATATTTTTGTGTATTTCCTAAATGATCAAATAAGATAATTTTTTGTATTCATATTTGTGGAAGTGCTTAATGATAAAAAAAAATATCTCTTCGCTGACATCCTGTTACTAAGCCATTCGCCTGAAGATGACTGGGCAACAAAAATGTATTAAATAGCCATTTTTATTATCAGTGTTGTTAAAATATCCTTCTAGAGAATAAATCTTACCTAATTCCCATTTTAGACGATTGCTGGTTGTGTGGTTTTTAGATATTCTCTTAGTTTAACTATACGTAGTTGTGAATTTTGACTGGTTTTGTTTGTTGCCTTAACGTCTTGCACTGAACTAACATCTAAGACCAGTTAAGGCCGGCCTACCCTGTATACATTGTGTTGCTTGTGTGAATGTCTGTATGTTTTGGTAGGCTACGGTACATTCGTGTTGTGTCTTTTTGTAATAGCGGGACTCTTGCCCTTTTCGTTCTTCGTACATGTTAAAATCAAGGTGTGTCGATAATGTTATCTATAATATACACCTTTGAAAGTCCATTGATTAAGTGTTATGTATATGCCTAAGCAGTATTCCTTTTCGACATATAGGTCAGAAGTCAAACTTGATAACATATGTACCATTTATGTATATTGTATATTTGTACAGCAACCTTGAATCGGTCACGTATACGTAAGCAAAAAAACATGGTTCTAAAATTTTAATATCTATAGTCTTTCCAGGTAAGCGCGAGGTAAAAGCTCAATTTATTATCTATAGGTATATACTGATTTACGAAGAGGGACCAGGTGGGTTAGATATCGGATAGACAGACGATTTTATTGCATCCAAATATATGTCTGTATATGTACAAAGTTTTGACTCGATTCATTTGAAATGTGCAAAAAACGAAGGTTTTGTTTCGATTATTAAAAGAAAGACCGAACTTTATCTTTGATCGACCTTCCAATTAACACTTTCCTTTAAAGTTCCCTTTTCTGTTGTTCCTGTTTCCGTTGAATGTTTGCCATTGTTTTATCATTCAAACAAAACTATTGTCTACGTGTATGGCCCAACCTTATCCTAGTTGCTAAGTGGTACTTCGTTTAACATGTATTTACTTCCTTCGTCCTCTTTGGTCGGTAACACACACTCTGGTGTATTAATACTGCCTCTCATATCTGTAATGTAAACATATGCAACTTGTCACTCCCAAATTCAAATGTGTGAATTACAACCCCCATAAACATGGCCAGATCAGTATATTAGCGGTCGTTTATAAATACTGTGCATGTATTTTGATACACATAAATTGTACTTATTTAAGCGGTTTACTTATATTAGTATATTTAGAGGCACTGCGTTGTTTCAACTTATAAATAGCCGCGTATTTATCCTAGTTGTCTTTTATATAGGGGTTAATTTTTTTTGTTGCGGTTGCAAAAGCAAGAGATCGGTATGGCGTTTACATTTCAACATTTCTTCGGATCGCTGATTTGATGGCGCTTATTTAAGTACATGTGCAGTATGTACACTGTATGTATTAGAATTAATCGGGATTTAAAATGAATAATTACTTGTCTGTCAACTCGCCTCAAATTTATTTGTGTACACTTAATGTATTTCTGATCAACTTTCAAAAAGTGTCTTTGGTATCCATTGGTTCTAAGCATTCGCATAGCAAAGGCCTACGTCATGATTGGATCTGCTCTTCACCGGGGAATGCCGACTGTACAGGCTAAATATAGTTACGTATCTAGGATGTCATGTATACTAATAAACTATATACCATCAACTTTTTTGGCCACTTGTGGGGTTGCAACAGAACCAGGTGTCACTATCAAAACGATTCCGCTTATTTTTCACCATCGATCTTTTACTGAAGTTACTATTTCATATTGTAGTACAATATCATTATGGATATCATCAGGCACTCAAATGTTCATTATAAAAAACAGTGAATCACACTTCATTCACCGATTTCTTCAATTTTGATAAAGTCACTTTTTCATTTTGTAGAGTATGTACTACACTTCGACACCAGTATGTGTGTGCATGGCCTTCAATAGTCAAGGAACAGTAGGTCTCAATCAGGGAAATGTCTGCTACAATAAAAGTTGTAACGTATTTAAATACATGGCTAGCGATATGTCAATCAGTCCCAGTATTTTTTTTTTCAATTTGAAAATCCATCACCAAATAACGATATTTTTTTCTCACTCGTATAAGTTGAAGATTTTGGACAACACCATGCTTTCGGCAAGTCATAAACGTGGTTTCCTTTATAAAAACACATTGCCTCTTTTTAAACCCTTACCATCAGTTATATAATTCTTTTCCGCGCACGAATCATTTCAATTGAAGAGAGTAATCTCCCTTTAAACAACAACACATTGAGTAAATACCACACCAACAAGGTGAGGTATAGTTGATTGTTAAAATGTAACTAAGTAAAGCCGATTATTTGCATGTAAACAAACAACGCTAAAAATCGCAGATTATAGCAAATCTGAAATACATGTACTTTTGATCAACATGTTTGATAGCCAAAATATACGACACATTACATCACTTCTTTTTCATTGATAGTCTGTTTCTTGAGGCCGATATATGTCCTTTAACCCTTCCTTGCTACCTAGCAACAATGAAACATAATATCCATTTTTCTCCTGTCCATCAATCATTATGTCCTTTTTTTCTGTCCGTCTGTCTGTCCGTCCATTTGTTCAGCACTTTCATGGTTGCTGGATTTATGATATGGGTTTCTAGATTCATCACTGCAGTCTAAACACTCCATATTAGAATTATGTAATATTGTTGCTTGATTCATATTTATCAAAAACAAACATTCTAACATGTTATCTAGCGAGTTATGTAATGACATTTCTCTTAAATAACAAATACCAATGTATCTGCTTAAAATCTAGTGTCATAGACGACACTAGTGAACTGTTCAGGCATTGTTTTTATTCCTAAACATTTGACGATAATTTCAAAAGATACATGATATGTTTTAGCTTTAAGTTTATTCTGAATGCGGGCACTATGCTATAGCTAGCCTCCTCTTGTCAGATTATAGTGCACACACAAATAAGTATATGATATAATGAAGTGTTTCTTAAGGCGTTATTCCGGCTTTGTTTTGATTTCCATTTTCTCCTAAAATGTATCCAAATAGTTTGTTTTGTCTGAGTCCAGATTTGCATTGAATGCCTTTTATTTTTACTTAAATTGATTGAATTATTTTTTTTTATGAAATTCATAATATGTCAGTGCAGATATGTCTTCATGTAAATTTCACTAGTTCAAATATCTCGTTATATAATCTGTTGTGTTTTTGACGGAGTAATAAGATTTATTATTTAAATGAGGGCAGCACTGAAACTTACGTTAACCCTGATGTGTAAAGTGTTAACATTTGTTCTCTACGCTAATATTTATTCTAAAAAAAATAAGCTGTTTTAAAGAAACCTCTAAATTTTCTGTATGCTTTGCACGATTTACCATTATAGTGCAATGTGTTTGAAGTTATCTATGTTATGGTATATAAATCCAAGTAGTTATATGGTTTAATTGCAATAGATATACATACTACATTATGATCCACACTATGTTTTTGGTTAATATCTTGTTACTGGCGCTGTCTGTCTTCGTTATTATAACTTTCACCATATCATCTACCGGGTAACTAATACTGAAAATGATAAATCTTCCATAGACAACAGTGATCAAGTTGTGGATTGTACTATGATAAAGCTGTTAAGTCAAAGTCTGTTCTCATTTTAAACAACAGAAAAAAGGTCCTCAAACTCCAACCGGAGTCGTCATATTGAAATAAGGTACATTCTATATTGTAAAATTCTGAAATTCGAATGTGTTACCTAATCCGTATCAAACAGTCTCTATCACTATATCTACTGGGTAATATGCATTGTAAGTTATTGCCAGTTTTTTCTTTGTTTTGCAGTTTATGAAATGTGTGATACTATGAAAGACCGATTTGACCTTGTAACTAAACACTACTCTGTCAATGATGTAGTGAAAGCATTTCTTAGAAGTAAGACATTTAAAGGATGATGCTAAATTTATATTTCTACAGCAATGTTATCCGTAAATCGCCTGCCCGTCTACGAATACTGTGTACGAAAAGTTGATGACTATTCAGAACCTATCTGTGTATGTTAGGCAATCGCTGAAAATAGAGATAATGGTTATCAATGATTCATATCATATATAAGGTCAGGTTATGTGTTGTTAATATCAGATAAACTTTTTTATCAAATGACCCACAAAATATCATTTAATCACTTCCGGGTTGTGATAATTTAAATTAACTATGATACCAATTAAGCTGACAACAACACTGTTCTATGTAAGTATTGTGATTAATTATTAATGTTAAATGGGTTTACAATAAGGTAACACTGATGATACTTATTTATCATATTACATTACTCATTTTGATCTGATATGCCTATGCTCGAATACCTTCTAATGGTTATTTAAGATAATGTTTTACGTAATAAATTTAAGTGTATATGTGTTTATTCGTAAACGTGGAACTTGAACTCTTCGATATACTCTCAAAATTATTCTTTAACTTACTCATAGATAAAGTAAACTGCATAAACATTAAGTAGAAACAATGCATGGTCATCTTATATTTGTATCTATTGTTCTGTTAGTGACTTTACCAGTTACAACGTTTCATTGGCTTATATTTACACTTGCTAGGCTTGGTCACTATACGCTAATACTAGCCGATTTTGTTTACCATAACTGCATGGTAACATTGAACTTTGAACTTGCGTAAGGAAATGTTCTGTGCAACGTAAAAGGACTACTTTTTTAAAAAAGAAACACATGGCTTTGTTTACATTTTGACGCAACATTACGTGTATATTGTTGTTTTTCATAGAATTTTGGAAAAATGTAAACAATATATACATGTTTTATATTTATATATGATTCAAACAATTTTTAAATTAACAATTGTATAAAGAAACGGAAAAATATCCCGACCGGGATAAAAATGATGGGTGTCAAATGTAAACATTACCTCTGTGCCTATGTTCGTCCTACGATCGAGCCTTTGGGGTGGACGGGTGTGAGACCCTCTGATAGAGGACAGTTATAAACATATCCTCTTGTCTTTGTTCTTTGAGTATTTAATCATGTGTATTAAAAACATGCACCGCTATTAATCCACGTGTTGACAGTTCCGCGTCACCACAAATATATTGTATCCATCGAACACAAGTGAATTTGTTTCATCTATCGATGGCGATATGGATCTAAGCGTAGATTATATAATCACATGGCTCCCAAGGATGTAATATCGTCAAGTCAGACGACATCTCAAACACATTGAGCTACTTGAAAATCTGTGTTTTGACAACTTCGGCAAACTTAAGTGTGTAAGCGTGAATCAGCTTCGCCTCGCTGCACAATAACGGTCACCGAGTTCACACATGTGGCCGTGTACAAATTCTTTATGTTATTACGCTATATATTAACTTTTAGCAAAATTGAATATATATTTAAAGTTCTGATCTGATTAAATAAAATTATATCTGAAATTTACTTTGTTTGTCATGTTTATTTTACACTAAAATATTGAACTTTTTTGTCATCGCGGATGAATAATTCTACCTTACGTGAAGCGTCATCATTCGCTGTTCAATTGAGTAAGCTCCTCCCACTTTTGACCGACTTTTATTGAATAATTACGTCACTTTCAAATGACGATTTTATTGCATAAAATATAAATAAAAAGTCGTGTGAGTGTAAATATAGGGATTGGATTTCGTTTTTATGTTAACCATGCTTGTATGGAGCAATTCCTCTAAGAATATATTCTATGGGGCGCGTTACTGAATATATTCTTAGAGGAATTGCTCCATACAAGCATGGTTAACATAAAAACGAAATCCAATCCCTATGTGCATTTATATTGTTATAGAATGTTCATGGTACCACATCTGGCCTATCTTTCCATCGATTTTTCAATACTTGTTAAAGAAAGATAACCGCTTTTTCGTATACATTGCTGAACGGAGTTTGGATTCAACAAAAATGTAATGAATTTATTTAATTTTAATTTTATTTTAATTAATTTATCGACTGCCTTTCCGAAACAAACAAAAAATAATAAAAACATCAGGAAATATACAAATATGGAATTTTGTCCTGGTGAATATGATGTGATATGAACTGGAAAATTAGATATTGACCGAGGTGAACTACATTTTTCTCATTGTCACGTCCCAAACTGATAACGTCATCGATCATGGAATGGCGTCATGCCGCTGTACTCCGATCATTGCTTGCAGAACAAACCGCTGTTGAAACGGAAGTGTGACGACTTCGGAATCTTTCATTCATGCATAAACTATCGACTCAAAATTCATAACTGTCTTTTGTTTAGTGGTTTATCTTGCTATACGAGAACCTTGGGAGTGATTTCGGTAGAAGTAATGCACCCAGGCCGGACTTAAACTTGGTTAAAATAGTTTGATGATTAGTTGGCGGGAAGTAGATATCACTTTGCCGTAAACATGTCCAAATGTAGTTCAACAGCGAGTAGTTAATTGTTCAAGTAACCTTAGAAATCGAGATTTAAAAAGACGTTCGGTGAGTTGGAATACATGGAACAGTTGTTCATAATAAAAATGTATTTGGTATTAATACATTCTTAAAGCAGTAAAGATTTTTGAATAGCAATGAGGGCCTATTTGCTTATGATAATATTAATACACATTTGCTTATGTCGGCATATAACGTTATCTTATATTGACCTTCTTGTAGATTTCATTGTGGCAGAAACAGGTCACATAACTCGGGGTTATTGGATACGACATTTATTTCACACTCGAAAGTTATTTTTTAAAGTTATAAAATACACTCTCTAAAGCTCATGTCTTTTGAAACTTTTAAAAGATAACTTCCGCGTGTGAAATACATTCCATGTCCAACAACCACTCGTTGTGTAGCCTCTATTTATTTCATTATTTCGTTTAAATCATCATCATTCCACATGGGTATTGATAACCACTACATTCATAGTTCAACATTAACATCTTAAATAAAATAAAGTACTATTTTAGTCAATGTTGAAAACAAATGTGAAATTAAATTACAATGTCCATATAACTGTAGTATATACAAATAATGACTGTAATGAATACCACTGTAATAGTTATCTAGCCCAAGAAATGGAAACATCGGTATGTGTGTCTACCTAAGACTCTTCAATTGAAAGATCGATATAACATTTTTATAATTTTTTATGTTTTGTGTCCTCGTAAATTACAGGTGTAAACATAAAAGGTGATAACCAATCCTGTTTACTTGCCACATACCAGGGTCGTTAGTTAAGGGGTATACGATCTGAAGAATGGCAGTTTTCAAACTAATACTCTTACCGTTATTTGTAAGTATATCAAGTTTAAACTATGCCTTGTACTCTATCACCATAACGAAACGTATCACACTTCTATTTGTGTATTGCTATCACAGTCTGAATTAAGGCTTTGGTGTATGTTATATTATTTTGCCATCGATACAACGCTACAATAATGGAAATTAGGTAGGTTTCGAAATATAAAAACTACGAAATGGAAATTTATCCTGTACATTGATATAATATTCAGATCGTTTTCGATGCATACAGCGAACAATATGGGTGGTCAGGTACCTAGCTTGACCAGAAGAATTCTCCTCTTAGAATAGAGCGAAGTAAAGCTTGACATAGAACATGACGTATTTTTTCCCAAAACGAGGCCGCATCAACAAACGGAAGCGTGCAACACAATGTCAGATAGAAGTGACAGTCTTGCCACGGAATGTTTAGTAAAAACAACTACAACAAATCGAAGTGCGATGGATTGTTTATACATACATATGTATCATATAATCTATAACACTTCAAGTTACTTACATACGCTCGCTAGCTTAGTACATCAAACATATATGTAGTAAATCTGCCGCTGTATGTGTGCTGGCATATGTGTTGAAATTTAACCACGTGCAACAGAATTCGGCGAGTTCTGCTTGAGACGTGGTTTCTGTTTCTTCTATTGCTACATGCCATCTCTGAATTTCATTCCCTAGGGTGCTACCGATTCCATTCTAATTTCCTCCTCTTTGTTGCCGATTCAGATGCTGTACATTTTTTTCTCACACGCTTTTGTTCAGCCATTTTGTTTACTTTTAGTGCGTAACAATGCGCATGCGCGAAATTTCGACAACACAATCCATCGCAGCTTCAATTTGCATACTATCCTGTCAGCCTGACAGCGTAATAAATCAAGGATTTCCTTCAATTTTGTATTTAAGACACATTTGTTCAATATCATACGCATTAAGAAATTAAATTGAGGTATTTTTAATGTTTTTTTTTCACCTTTTCTTCCGTTTATCGGTTTTACAAAATACTATCTATTTGGTTGGGCGAAACCTACCTTTAAACCTACCTTTAAACTGTTTTATAGATTTATATATATAACTATAACTTATTATTAATATTTATCAACATTTTTTACAAATATTTGAATTTAAATTTAGATGGATGCATGGTTAGACATGCAGTCGTTCTTCTCTGCATCTACATATCATGTAATATATATATATCTTGGTCTGATTCTACTGTTTTTGCATCTTTTGTATGTTTGAATTTGTTTATGTTTTATGTAGATACCCATCACCGTCATCGTTTGCTATCAAGGTAAGTAAAATATATTCGTCGAGTAGCGTAGTGGTTAAGTCACACATTTCTCATCTAGTCGATCTGGGTGCGATATCCCTGATTTATTTATCTACTCGACAGACCATCTAACCTTTTATTTGTCTTGTAATATGCTGTTTTAGCTATACGATATAAAACAAAAGGTGATGGTCGTACATTATATGTTGGATTGCGTCATTCATGTTAATCCAATATCAAAATGTGTACACAATGGTAATACCTTAAGTTATTTTTTTTTACTTTAAAAGATGGACTTAATATTTTGCCAGACTTTGTATTTCATTTATATTAGTAATCAGTTGAAGAACGAATGCCAAAAACTCCAGGTATTACATTTGTATGTGTGAATGAACAAAAATGTAAAGGTCATATACTAGTATTATCTATATTCCTACCAAACAAAGTCCTGGTGCCCCCATAATCACCAAGGCATTTTGTCGTAGTTATGATAATATAACCCCAGTTATATCTGTGAGTGGGAACACAGTAACCATTAGTGGTCTGGCTCCTGCCACCACGTGTAACCTTACAGCTGTCACGGAGTATGCTGGACTCAACAGTTCTGTTGCGTACTTCACAGGACTTCTCATCGTGGAACCGGGTCGGTATGGGTACAATTATGATATCTTAATAATATATTTCAACAACGAACGTACTATTGTTAGTTTTCTATTTAATTAGTGTTGGTGAATAGGATACACACGCACTTAGGACGTTGATGATTGAAATGATATCTGGTAAATGCAATACATGTCTGTAATGTGTCCTAAAGGAATCATTGCTCATGAAAACAACACCTGTTTGAATAATAAACTATCATCAGTGATTTATGTAGCTGGATCATTTTGTTCGATGTCTATCAGACACCTATATTCCTCGATTCAGATTTTACCGCCAAAGCGCTGAACGCTACAGTCGTATAATGAACTTATAATTAACTAATGTTTTTAGCTGTGTTTTACTTGGATATCTTGCCTACAAATCTCTCTCCCCACTAATGACAAGAACTTCCTGTTTGTAGAAGCTGGTCGAGTCGAAGCTCTAGCCGTCCAAACTCTGTCCACCACAGCCATTAGTGTGACGTGGAACAAACCGTCGGAACCAAATGGTGACATCATACAGTACAGTGTCTACGTCACAAATCCAGTGGGAACATGTGTACAGTACGTGCAACTCTGTTTGGGTACATGTGTACAGGTATAAATATGTTTACTTTTCAATGTTTACTCTTCTATTCCGTTTTTGCATATTGCAGTGTTATCTTTCTTGCGGGAATGTATTGATTGTGACGTCATTACTTTGTTGACTAAAATAAACATCGTTTTCCCAGAAACATATGACGTTCCACTCATAGTAACGTTATATGTTACAATATGGACCTACCCGCAAGGGCAAATAACTATGAAATATGGAATTTCAAAAAATGTTGATATTTCGATGCGATCCTATTTTAGTGTTGAATTTATTTTGAACAAGTTTATTAGCAATAGTATATTTTTGTTAAAGATGTCTCGCGCAATAGTACTAATATATGATTACCGCTAAAATGTGTACATTTATAGTTTGTGTTATGTTCGGATTTGGTCTTTGATATAACTTGTTATTTTGAAAATATTTCAATAACATTTAAAAGCTATCATGAATAGATCATTTAAAATAAAAATATTGTTTTACACGAATAAGACGGACAGAATACACAATAAATTTAATCGATTGACAACAGGTAATTGTTAATCTATATCGTTAATTTAACAAAATTTAACAAACTTTATATTGATAAATACTTTATATTACATATCACTGCCTATTCTATACAGCCAACAGAATCATGTTACGTTACCAGGAGTAAACATTTCCCTGACGACCAGACAGGTTTTACCGAGACCATCAGTGGTTTGTTGGCGTATACACGATACACGTTTACAGTGAACGCCTACACAGCCGTGGGAAGAGGGGGTGAATCGTCAACGGCGTCCACCACAAGTCAATCAGGTTGGTGCAGCATCAAGACTGGTAAATTTGCTGCATTCTGAACAAAATGAAAAGATTGAAATAAATCTGTCAAATTGAATAGTTGATATTGATACCAGTATCTTTTCCAGACCTGTGCACACGCGTCTAATATCATTGGTCTATATTACTACCTTTCTTATGGTTTTTTTTATTCTACCTCCATTTACATTTAGTTTTTTGTCATACCCTCATAAATTGTAGAGACAACAATAAACACATCTTATGAGATGAATTATGATCACATGAGCCTATATTCTTAGGAGTTAATATAATTGGCGTCAATACATAGTATACCTAAAATCATTCAAATTGACCTAGCAAATATACCATTATTTTTTTATATTACCCCTCCCAACAATGTTTCTTTTAAATTTTCAGAACCTCACCAGATTAAGAATGTCATCAAGAATAGCACAACCTCAACAACAATCAGCATTTCCTTTAATGAACCGAAACCAAGTACAGGACCAATAGTACGGTATGAAGTGCGGTATGTGTATCAGGAACAGATTTGTAATGGTGGACTGAGTACCGGTGACGTCATAACACAGTACACCAACTGTACTCCATCCAGTGGGAGGACTGTCTGTACCATAGATAACCTCTACCCGTACTGGGACTACAGCATCAGTGTAAAGGGTTACACCATTATATAGGGCCCGGTAACTGGAGTGTTCCCGTACACCTGCAGACAGACCAGGACAGTAAGTATTAATGAAATGGCATACATCATTTCTACAGCAACAACACTTCAAATTAACCTTAGTACTGATTAAGCTATGTAGATAAATCTTTTGCTACAATAACATAGATAAAACAGGGCGGAGAGTTATGCTGATACGGGACTATTTCCCACCAAATCATTACAATGTTGTATCAGCGTTACAAGCGACGACGTTATGAGATGATAAAATAAATTTTAAGCCAACGGAAATGCTCGGTACAAGCAAGATCATCCTCGATATTCCAGGGGTTCCGATCACATGCAATCTCTACACCCCTGGAATATCTCATAGTGAAATTGAAGGCAGCTCAGCGGAAAACATTTGACCAATAACAGGCTAGCAAAAATTTCCTTTGAAGACTACAGAGAGAGCGACGCCCAACTTCAAAGCCACATAGGCAACCACAGAGTACCGTTATACGGCTCTTTTGATGTACATCAAATGACTACTCTAACTGTTCTATTCTGTTGCCTCCAATTTTACTATGAGATAGTCCAGGGGTGTAGAGATCGTAAGTGATCGGAACCCCTGGAATATCGATGATGAAGCAAGATTGAATGATACAGAATTATAAATCGGTTTCGTCTCATATCTTCATCTTCATAATAAGCGTTCAATTTTTTTTTGAAAACTACACTTTTCCTTACTCTCATCTTCATCTCGCTACTCAAACACCATCAATATCATTACTATCTCATCAAATATCTATGTCATTAATTCATCTTCAGTTTTCTCAGCAAAACATATCATTATGATCACAAATTTTATAATGTTATTCTTGCAAACATTACTTGCATCTACCTTACTATCACAATATTTACTCTACCATAATCTATCTTTCTATTAAGTAATCTCATTAATATATCATTGTTCTTTCCAATTTCCATCATCATCAATACACTCATTTATATTTTTCCCTTCTACATTATTCTTTCAAAGTAAGGTATACAATTGATAGCAATTGTTTTATCACTAGTTTAAGATATATAAAGTATAACATGCTTTTAAAGGTTGTTCAGAAGTAGAAAAGAACATAAAACAAAGAAATATGACCATGTTTCTTATAATTTTCTTAACCTTGTTAAATGCTAACCCATAATATAGGATACAAACTTTATGTTGGCGTTCACATGTCAATTAATCAAAATTATATGTATACAATAAATCAGATGTTAGAAAGTACTGTTTATTTTATTATACTTACTCTACTCTAACCTACATCTTGTAGTAGCTTTACTATTTTATCTGTCCGAAGTATTCTTATTCGTACATCTTTAGAATCTATAAGTTTACGAAAATTACATATATATATTACCTTTACTGTATCATACCGGGATTTTATCATTTTGATAATGATTGTTGAGATTGATATATTGATAGTTAAAATAAAACTACTCAGTAATGAGGGTTTTAGCTGTAATAACAGTTTTGCGTTTTGATTTTAGAACCAAGTACCATAGATGCTGCTAGCCTCCGACCAACACTGATCACAGCCAACAGTGTCACGTTAGAGTGGTCTGCCCCTTGTCCTCCTAACGGCGTCATCAGTAACTACCTCATACTCTGGAATACGTTATCACCTATCATCACAGCAGACGACTCCGTGTCCTACACAGTACATGGTCTACTAACGTACAGAAACTATACGTACCAGGTTGCCGCTGTGACGGGGGCGGGTGTAGGGTATTACACACCAGTAAAAACCCTTACGACGTTAACAGGTATTAAGTGTTCTCTTTTAATCATCTGTATAAGTATATATTTGAAAGGTTGTATCCATTATGGTTTCCTCCTAACATAGGATTTCCAAAAATATTTCCGTACTTCTGATTACGTTTTCAAAATCTGGCTTCAAGAAAATGAGCATACATAACACAAATATATTTCCTGATTATTTTCCTCTTTTTTTCTTCTTTTTTATAATTAAGCAATTAAAGCAAATAAATCATTCCTGATTGATGTTTTATTATTGTCTAAATCCCATTGTTCCGTTTTTGATAATACATATCTAGATAGGGAATTGTACGTACCAAGGAATTCAATTTTCAACTTTTATTAAGTTTAATACATAAGATATCGAAAAATAAGTTCCTAAATATCAAAGAAGCTCAGAAACTGTATAATCATATATATCGGATACTTAAATGTATATACCATGTAATATTTTAATCATTTTCTTTGAACAAATTTGAATTGATACGTTTTACTTGATTTCCTGATACGAACTCTTATTTGAAACAAATACAACGCGTTATTACATGGGAGATATGATTCCAAAGCATCGGACTAAATGGTATGAAGAACACATGTAAACTTTTTTTTAACGACAAATAATATAGACTGGCAGGAGATATAGTTAATTTGATTCTAATATTTGCATTAGATTTAGTGGGCGATATTACTGCTACAAAGTAATATAAATATCAACAACGATTTGAATCTTCAATTGAGACTCTAACTGGGATACAAGGATATAAATACAATATGAGCTCTTTTTTAGTTTACAATAAGTTGAAATAACCGTGTTATCTGTCAGTGTTCATTCTTTCCAGTGCCACATCCCCCGTCAGGTGTCAGTGTACCTGTAAAGAACACCACGTGGATAACTGTCCAATGGATAAAGCCGGACCTAAAAACAGGGCCAACCTCCTATATAGCTACAGCAATAGATAACATAACAAAGACAAATACGTCTTCCTGTACTACAAACGGTAGGTTCCTCGTTTATATGAACGTATATTGTTACGATTCATAAAATAGATTAATTCTCATATTACAAACATGATAAAAGAATATCATAACATTACTTTTCTTACACATTAATTCCACAGGATTTGAGAATACAACATGTACGATAGAAAACCTTGATGAATTCTGGCCTTACACAATAGTCGTCATAGCAACAACAGTGAATGGATCTACTTACTCTACAGACAATAAGACTGTTAGAACACACGAGGATGGTAAGTAATATGAAGATAACACCGAAATCACCGTCTTGACCAAGTTAGTAAGTATATATAAATATAATGATGACAACAGTTGAAAAAATAAGAATTTCTAAACGTTGCGTAAACAGGAAATATACAATTATACAAAAATATAAAATCAGAAATTTGTCATATTAAATATAAATAGATGTACATTTTGTAAGTGAAGAGTTTGGTATTTAATCGTATCGTACTTTATTAAGTTTGATATTGTAAGAACTGTTCATTCGACCCTAATTAAATATCTATGCCATCAGCGCCTGGACAAGTGACTGGTTTCCGGGTAAATGTTGAGAGTGACGTCACCAAGCCTCGAACAGTCAATGTGACGTGTAACCCACCTACCGAGAGGAACCTGAACGGTATCATCACTAACTACACATTGGTATGGGGATATCCCGGAGGTACCCAGGTCAGTCATGGGATAATCTTATATAATATAGTTCAATGGAGCATAAACATAAACAATAGTCAAGACATAGGAACTTCATCATTGTTTTACTTTTATGAATGGTTTTGTTTCACAATTTGTATCTATAGGAGATATAGAACTTGACAGTTTCAACAAAGGCTGGGTTTGTAAACATAACCGTAAAATATCTTACCGCAACTGTAACACGGCAGCTCATTACAATTCTGAATTTGCCGTCATCTTGTCATCACAAGATGACGGAAAATACAGAATTTTAATGAAGTCTTAAGTAAAATATAACGTTTTGTCGGTGTTAGACCTATAACTACTAAAACAAAGCGGCATACTAACAGACAAATTAATTCTCTGGTTTAGAATCAGCGGACCAGTCGAACGTGTTCATGGCTTCAAATCCCCGTCGAACCACAAAAGAAGTATACCTTTACTGTAAGTAGAAAACGCCCTTACTGTTTACATTTAAATATTGGTTTGAGTACCAGACCTTAATAATTAATTTTGACAAATTTGTATTTACTGTTATATGGCTCAAGTTACATTTCTAAATGTAATCAATCAATTATATCTGCTTTTGATAACAACATGTATATGGGGTCTTTTTAAATGTAAAAGATTTACTGTTGTAAACACCTTAGATTCATATGTCACCCCATCTTTCGTATTAGGTCTGGGCCTCAACAAAACCTGGTAAAGGAAAAACAACTTTGACGAGTGAAGACATTCAGGCTGGAGGTAAGCAAAGAAGGACAACCGTTTTGGTTTACGATGCGCGCGATTCGGCCGAGCCAACTACCTTAAAGGAGACGCGTTGTTCAGGACAGTGCTGTCACTTGATTCTCAGTCATTTAATTACTACAATATATTTTGGCAGTCATCATAATTCAAGTGTCGTCATGAAAAAAGAAACAAGTTGTTTCCCTTACCGTGAAACTGGGTCTTAAATCATTGATGTTGTCGTCACAATGGATAAAGATAATTCCTTATTATGACGTGTGATAGTTACATTCAAATTCGCCTTCTTGGTAAGTTATGATAATCAGTTAGATGCGTGCACATAGTCCACATTCATAGCCTACCATGTAAGCAGATTGATGTGTCGGGGGCTTTGTGACCTCTGACTTTATTTGTTATTTTTAGGCAGGTATTTCATATCAAAAAGTTGCGTCGTTCGATGGTGAAGCTCGTGACTATAAGCCTGTAATGATATATGTATTGACCATTCATTGGCTGCCTCGGTGAATTTCGCTGTGAAATGTACGAAGTCGCACTGCTGTTTTCGTATCAGGGAGGCTTTCTAGCCTTTCTTACCTTAAGAGACTCTAAAGTGACCAATGTTTGTAAATATAGGATACTCCCAATTATATGGGTACTAATACTGCATTCCTCATTAAGTCTTAAGTATTATCCAACTGGTTGATATCACAGTTATTCAAATAACTATAGTAATTTTCCTTTGCGTCGTTTTATTGTTAATAGTTGTTTGTTTAAACATGCGTCGTGTATCATTTTGAGATATCTGTGGCAAGTAATGTTATGTACATATAAATACCTGTTTGTGTTAGTGGTTGTTGTGACGTATGAGAGATGAGCGAAATTACTGGTTGAGAATATAACTTTGACGCTGCATGACCCTGCAGGTACAAGCCTCACCTGGTCCCCACTAAGGACCAGAAGGCGAAACTTCAATACAGTTATACAATTATAGTTACGTCTGTGTGCTTCAAAGCCACAGTGCTAAGGTAAGTGTAAGTTCAAGTCAATAAACTGATATTTATTAAAATACAGTATTGGAGTTATTAGTCGAAAAACTTTCTTTTTCGATGGTAACATTCTAAATGACTTGTCCACCATTTAATTATCCAACATATAAATACAAACCTGTTCATCTGTATAGCGTTACGGGTACAAGTAAAATAATGTGTAATTGACAGTTTGTTACTGTATATGTAACTTTAAGATGAAAATAAATATCAATTATAAGGGCGCAGCCCGTCGTGCCCGAAGGGCACGAAGTGCGAAGCATTACTTAGGTAACAGATACACGAAAATATAAGAAAAAATATAATCTTCAAAATTCAATCCTACACACTGACAGCTTCAGTTTGCGGCCGCCATTTTTTCATACATATGGGGAGGTTGTGCGTTGTTCCGGTACTGCTTTCCCCAGTAAATATATATTTAACTAATGCAAATGCATAACAGGGGTAATTAAACATTTTTTTTATTATTTTTTAAATAATAATAATAACACTTTGAAAATTAAAATCTATAGAATGCAGTCAAAATATCCACTAAGGCGAAGATGAGCACAAGGAATCATGACGTCACATAACGTCAACAAATGGCGCGAAATCATAGGATTCGCATACGTGGCACTCCAGGCCTTGAATGGACACGGAGAAATCCGAATCTTTGAGTTCATTTCTTTTAGTTTATGCTAGACAATTATTACAAATAATACTTCTATAGTTTAAAGTGTGTCCTTTTATTTCTAAATTATGTCTTCTACATGAAATAGAAAATAAAATAAACAAGTAGAGCTTCGCTCTTCCTATGCCGTGCATGATTCATATTAAAACATCTGGCTGCGCCCTTTAATGTCTTGCCTTCAGTCATATTAAATCTATATTAAACAAATACCTGTATACATATCTAATATTTTACAGTATTGAATGCTTAATTATTAGAACATTTACCTATCCGTTTTTATTGTCAGATATTGGTATCTTCAATTCCTGTTGCCAGAGGAAAATATCGATATTATATAACATTTATATATATATTAGTGTAGCAGTCTTGGAATTGTAATAGTGAACAAATGTGCATCTTGTTTTCTGACACGTTATGAACGGTGGGATGGTAAAGGTCCTCTCATTGAGAAATAAACAGTATGTGTATACACTTTTGTTATGTCTCTTTTGTGCGCTGGAAAAACGGCGAAAATTTATTTATTAAGCAAATATTTCTTTATATTATGATATTGTTACAGTAAAAATTATGTGTGACGTTTCCATAACTGGTACGTTGTTTATACTGTAACCTTCATCATACAAATAGCCAGAAGAAGTACACAAAGTTATAAAAGTGTACACATTTTCACTGGTTGTGAAACATTATCACATTAACCAGACTTTCCAACCTGATTAAAATGTTAAGAACAAAATACTGTTTTACCTAAATATATTTGCTCTTACCTTTTAGCCCCCTTGGTAGTAGCCGAAAGCCAACAGATGATCTTGCTTGGATCAGCCTCGTCAGTGAGTGACACAGAGAAACAGTTCCGTGTCGATTTTGATGTGAGTCTTGTCTGTGACACGAAAAATGGAAAGATTACAAACCGTTATGTGTTTGTTTCCGAGGCAGACGTGGCGAATACTGGTGAATATTTCTTCCTTTCCGTGTCATTTGGTATCCTGTCAATAACGTGTAAATGAACACCTACAATTTGACTGATCAACTAATCACTCTCATATAAAAGTATAAGTATACAAGATTAGTACTGTACTAAATATGTAACCCTAGTGTAATAATAAAGTTTTATTGTTATTGTGTAATTTTCACATACGAATTCAGAAACAAATATAATTAAAGTTATATCATAAATCAAAGATATCTTTAAGAAAGTTAAGAAATGGGCGCAATTCAATTACTTTTCCATTGCCAACCTTGTTCTTCAAAGATATCGGAGGTTGGTATTGCAAAATCGAAAAAGGAACTGTTTTCGCAAATCAAAAATTCAAATATTTCCAATACTTATAATGACATTCTTTTAGAATAGGAGCAGCAACTACTTGCTGCTAGCAAAACAGAATGGAAAGACCATCTTTAATCAAAACGATGGGTAGAATGGACATCAGAATTCATAACTGTCGTTACATTCATACCAGTGACTCTATCATAAAGGACAGCCTCAATTTCTATGACAAACAGTTTTAATCTTTAAACATTTATGGTCATTGCCATCTATAAGTTCTTCCCGGTAGGACTGCTTGCTACCAGTTGTTATTTTTACAACTTGTGATCTAATCAAATATTTTTTCATATTTTAGCATTAAGAATATATATTACAATATAACTTGTTAGATGTGAGTTTTAGTTCTTGATTTTTATGGTTATGTTAGTTTTAGTTCTTAAATTTTGACATATTGTGTTACCATGACAATATATCGTTATTATTATATGTATTTGTACTTCTTTTGTAAGAGCTAAATATATAAACCAATTTATGCTTCACTTCTCTTATTATTTCTAACTAAAACTTCTTTCTTGCGGGACACTTTCAGCTGTTTACTGCGCTTAAACTTGCTTCGTTCAATGGATTTGATGCATACATCAAATTCTTCCAAAGAAAGTTGCATTTATCATTACATTATAATCATAAACAATAAGAACATTATTCACGTATTTACAACCCAACGTTGACAGTATACACAGTTATACTAATGGGGAATTTTACAAACTGGTTGAGTTTCCAATATTTAGGTATCGTACATTACATACTTTATCACACATTTACAACCATCGTTGTACGTATATCATGTAATTACTGCATGAGATTGCACTCCAGTGGTTACAATTTCCTAGCAATGTGGATAAATTTATGCATATGTATATATGTTTAAGTTATGTGTTGAGAATTCTGCAACCCATCGTTGTAGCGCGCACCAAAAGCTGTATGGTAGATTATTTACCCCACGGGTAGAAGATCTCAATTCTAAGCCATACATATATAGATAATTAATACTTGTACTTATATTGTAGTATTATCTTATTTTGTTTAACTTCAGTTCTATCATCAAAACAGCTGAGTCAGTCTTTTCAAAGCCAATATATATTTTTATATCACAGCAACAGTTACTAATTATCGAACTAATTTCGAATCATCATTATGATTATGAGTTCATTTTGTCGATTATTGAAAAATATCTTTAAGCCAATACAATGTTTCAGCACTGAATTTAATGTCTTTGTTTTTAATGCCATTAAAATTGACAATATAACCCCATTTATATATGTGGTAGAAAAAATGGTAACACTGTAACCATTAGTGGTCTGGGCTTCCTGCCACACGTGTAACCTTACAGCTTTCACGGTGTATGCTGGACTCAACAGTTCTGTCGCATACTTTACAGGACTCAGCATCAGTGAATCAGGTGGGTATGAGTACAATAATGATGACTAATTAACATATTTCAACAATGAACGTACTATTGTCAGTTTTTCTATTAGATTCTTGTTGATGAATATGATGCACACGCATTTAAGACGTGGATAATTGAAATGATATCTGGTAATTGTTATACATGTGTTTAACACATGTACATGTGTCCTACACGAATCATTGATCATGAAAACAACACCTGTTTGAATAATAAGTGATTTCTGTAGCTGCTAACGTAATATTTTCTCCATTTTGTGATTGCTGTGTTTTACGTCTTATTAAAGCTGTCTTTAAAATACCTGAGAGTCCTCGGTTCAGATCATGCCTCCAAAGCGCTGATCTCTACAGTCGTATAAAGAACTTAATTATCGTATGTTGTAGTTGTGTTGTAGTACGAGATCTTGCCGACAAATTTCTCTCACCACTAATGACAAGTATTTCCTGTTTGTTTGTAGCACCTGGTCGAGTCGGAGCTCTTGTCGCCCAAAGTCTGTCATCTACAGCCATTAGTGTACGTGAACAAAAACCGTTCGGAAACCGAATGGCTGTCATTCATACAGTACAAGTGCTCTACGTCATTAAAATCCAGAACAAGGAACGTGTGTACAAAGCAAACGTTCAAAACTTGTGCTGGGCATATGTTACATGTAATAAAATCTGTATCTTATTTGATCTTATGGTTTATTCTTCGTATCCTAACGTTCTTTGCATACTTTTATCTTCCTTTCGGAAGGTATTTAGTCGTCATCACTTTGTGAGGAAAATTACGTCGTTTTCCCAAAATAATATGCATTTTCATCCATACAAACGTTAGATGTAACAATCTTTACCTACCCGTAAGGACAGATAACTACATGTATATAATATGTTATTTTACAATATTTACACACATTGAAATATTAAGACTTTCACATTTCTATGCGATCTAATTTGAGTTCTAAATCTATTTTGAACAAGGTAATTAGCGCTTTGATGGATTGTGTCAATAGGCAATATTTTGTTGTACAACATGAAAAAAATGTATTTAGTGCAATCGTATAGTTTTGTTAAAGAATACTAAAGATGCGCATTAACACTAAATTATGATTATCGCTAAAACATGAAAGTTTATAGTTTGTGTTATGTTCAAATTTGGTTTTGAATATAACAGAGATAATAAAGAAAAAAGCCGATCGTGATTGATATGAAGTCTGCAAGTTAAGACGCAGAAATTTAAACATTTTCCCAAAAAACACTTAATATTTTGAAAATTTATTTTACACGAATAATACGGACGAAATATACACCAATCGATTGACAGCAGGTAGTGGTGAATCTACATTTAATTTTGTTAATATAACAAACTTTATATTGCTAAACACTTTGAATTACTTTACATATTTTTCTGCCTACTCGATGCAGTTACCAGGATCGTGTGGGGTTACCAGAACTGGACCTTTCCCTGACGACCAGGAACATTTTACCGAGACCATCAGTGGTTTGTTGGCGTATACACGGTACATATGTACAGTGTACGCTTACTCATCCGTGGGGAGAGGGGACGGATCGTCTACGGCGTTGAACACACAGCAATCAGGTATGTAACATTTCAAATTGATGGTACAAATTTCGATGGCAATGAAAGTTATGCCTGAATAATAGACTTAATATCATGGGTAGTGGTACTAGTTGAGTTGGTTCAAACCTCATTGTCATGTAAAAACATTCATACGAACAATCATTTTCGTTTAGTATCCCTAAGGATCTCCTGAAATATATTGCTTATGCGTTTTATCTTCGATTGTTACATTTTGGTACACCTATGCTGAAAGAAGAGAAAAACTCATTACTACATTTCTATGTAATGCACTTGTATTACAAATGGTTATATGCAAGGAATCCACGGCAGTTGGTAACCTTTTTTGTCTCTCAATTCTGGTTATTCGTAAGCAGATAATAATTACCAAATGACATGAAGTGCATGGTCTCTGTAATTACTGCAATATAATAATTGTTTTACAATGTTCAGCAGTCGTTACTTGTAAGTTCCTTCAAAATAAGAACATTTTATGGCATTTTTTCTTCACTATTCAGAACCTCATCAGATTAAAGTTGTCCTCAAGAAGAGCACAACCTCAACAACAATCAGTATTTCCTTCAATGAACCAGAACCAAGTACAGGACGTATAATACGGTATGTAGTGCGGTATGTGTATCAGGAACAGATATGTAATGGTGGACTGAGGACCCGGTGAACGCTTTTACACACAGCTACACCAACTGTACTCCCTCCAGTGGGAGGACTGTCTGCTCCATAGATAACCTCTACCCGTACTGGAATTACAGCATCAGTGTAAGGGGCTACACCATTATAGGACCCGGTATCTGGAGTCATAACTTACTACAGCGGACAGACCAGGACAGTAAGTATCAAACTAAGGACTCAAACCAGTGAAGGGCCCGGCTACAGGAATGATACCTTCCTACAGCAGACAGACCAGGACAGTAAGTATCAAACTAAGAACTTACACCACGAAGGGCCCGGTTACAGGAATGATACCTTCCTACAGCATACAGACCAGGACAGTTAGTATTAACCTAAGGACTCACACCAGTGAAGGGCCCGGTTACAGGAATGATACCTTCCTTACAGCGGGAACAGACCAGGACAGTAAGTAATCAAAAAACTAAAGGGCTTCACCGGTGTTGGGCCCGGTGACTGGAGTGATACCTTACTTCAGAGGACAGACCAGGACAGTAAATATCAAACTAAGGGCTTACACCGGTGTAGGGCCCGGTAACTGGAGTGATACCATACTACAGCGGACAGACCAGGACGTAAGTATCAAACTAAGGACTTACACCAGTGTAGCGGCCCGGAACTGTAGTGATACGTTAATACAGCAGACAAGACCAGGACAGTAAGTATCAACTAAGCGGCTTACCACAGGTGTTTAGGGCCCGGTGAACTGCGAGGTTTGATACCAATACTTACAGGCGGACAGAACCAGGACAGTAAGTATCAAAACTAAGGGCTTACCACCAGTGAGGGCCCGGTTGACTGGAGTGATACCATACTACAGCGGAACAGACCGGACAGTAAGTATTAAACTAAGGACTCACACCAGTGAAGGGCCCGGTAACTGTAGTGATACGTTAATAGAGCAGACAGACCAGGAGAGTTAGTATCAACATAAGGACTCACACATGTGTAGGGCCCGGTAACTGGAGTGATACCTTACTACAGCAGACAGACCAGGACAGTAAGTTATTCAAACTAAGCGGCTATACCCACTAGTGTAGTTCACGGTAAACTGGAGTGCATTACGTTACTACAGCAGGCACAGACCAGGACAGATATAAGTATTCAAACTAAGGACTTACCACCAGTGTAGGGCCCGGTAAACTGAGTGATACCTTACTACAGCAGAACAGACCAGGACAGTAAGTATCCAAACTAAGGACTTACACCAGTGTAGGCCCGGTAACTGGAGTGATACGTTACTACAGCAGACAGACCAGGACAGTAAGTATCAAACTAAGGACTTACACCAGTGTAGGGCCCGGTAACTGGAGTGATACGTTACTACAGCAGACAGACCAGGACAGTAAGAATGAATGAAATGGCATATATCTACAGCAACAGAACATCAAATTATCGCTTGTAATTATGGCAGTTTAACTCTTTTATACATTAAACGACCAGAGTGAAACTAGGTGCGGGAATGTTATGTTGACTAGGGACTTTTTTTCCACGATGTCGTTATGAGATACAATGTAATAAAATCATTTTTAAGCCAACGGAAATGGTCGTTACAAGCAATATTGAATGATACATAATTATAATTCGATTTTGTCTCATATCTTTATCTTAATAAGTATTAACACTGTTTTAGAAAACTACACTTTTCCTTACCCTCATCCTCATCTCGGTCCTCAAACACCATCAATAGCATTACTATCTCATCAACTATCTATATCATTAATTCATCTTCAGTTTGCTCAAAACATTATCATTATGATAGCACATTTTGTAATGTTATTCTTGCAAACATACCTTGCATCTACAATACTAGCACAATAATCACTCTACCATAATCTATCTTTCTATAAAGTGATCTCATTAATACATCATTGTTCTTCCCATTTCCATCATCATCAATGATGCACTCATTTAAATTTTTCCTCACTACATTATTCTTTCAAAGTAAGGTTTACAATTGGTATCAATTGTTTTATCACTAGTTTAAGATCTATATAGTATATCATGCTTTTAGAGGTAATTCAGAAATAGAAAAGAACGTAAAACAAAGAAATATGAACACGTTTCTTATAATTGTCTTAACCTTGTTAAATGCTAACCCATATTATAGGATACAAACTTTATGTTGGCGTTCACATGTCAATTTAATCAAAATTATAGTATACAATAAATCAGATGTTAGAAAGTAGCTGTTTATTTTATTATACTTACTCCACTCTAACCTACATCTTGTAGTAGCTTTACTATTTTATCTGTCCGTACTCTTCTTATTCGTACATCATCTGAATGTATATATGTTTACGAAAATTGCATATATGTTACCATACCGGGTTGTTATCATTTTGATGATTGTTTAAATTGATTCATTAATAGTTAAAATAAAACTACTAAGTAATGAAGGTTTTAGCTGTAATAAAAGTTTTGCGTTTTGATTTTAGAACCAAGTACCATCAGATGCTGCTAGCCTCCGACCCAACACTGATCCACAGCCAACAGTGTGTTAAAGTTAGGAGGTGGTCTGCCCCTTGTCCCCCTAACGGGGTCATTCAGTCACTACGTCATACTCTGGAATACGTCATCACCTATCAACACAACAGACGACTCCGGTGCCTACACAGTTACCTGGCTTACTTACCGTTACAGGAAACTATAACGTTAGCGTACCCCAGAGGTTCGGGGACCCGGCTTTTATTGGGACGGGCGGCGGATGGTAGGGGAGTACACACCATTTAAAAACCTTTAGACGTTTAACAGATGGTAAAACGTTTCAAAATTCTTCTTCAATACATCCGTATAAGTTAAATAAAACAGATTAAAACATAAATAATTGAGAATAGATAATTATAATTAGAAGTGGTCGAGTCCGCTTTGTTGTTGACGGAGAATATGCTGGTTATTACCCTTAATATGTTCCTCTCTTATATATTTCATTAAAATGGGTCACCACATCTAAATCATTGAATTTCAAAATTACTTTTTCCGTAGCATCTGGTATTATATTTAATTCGGAGATATAGTTTTCGAGAGAAAGGACATATTGCTAAACAACAATATGTGTTTCCTGTATCGATTCTCGGTACTTTTTCTATACGAGAATAATGTGATCGAAGCCCAATTAAAAGCAGTTCTAGATATATAGTCCATTATTGTCTAAATTCCATTGTTCCATTCTAGACAACACATGCATAAACAGAAAAGAGAATAGAGAAACCCAAAACTTTTTTCTATTTTCTACAAACAACATAGTTTATGAATAAAAACTAAATATGGTCTATTTAATTCAACATCTTCATTCGATTCAGTGTGCGATATTACTGCTGCAAAATCGTCGGTTACGTTCAATGTCGACAACATAACATTAACTACAATTTTAATCTGATAAGGTCTCACCTTATCGGAACCTAACTGGAATACAAGGATATAGATATAACGTCTTTTGTCAGTTTCTACATGTGAATTTTTACTATAAGTTGAAATATCCGTTTTATCCGACAATATTTATTCTCTCCAGTGCCACATCCACCGTCAGGTGCCAGTGTACTTGCAAAACACTCTACATGGTTAACTGTTCAGTGGAAAAAGCCCGACCTTTTAACTGGACCAACATCATACACAGCTACAGAAATAGATAACGTAACAAAGACAAATACGCATACCTGAAATACAAAAACGGTAGGTTTCCTCGTTTGTATGAAAATGTTTTTTGTTACGATTCATAATAAAGATTTAATTTCATATTTCGAATTTAAAGCATGATAAAAGAATATCATAACATTACTTTTCTTATACTATTATTCCATAGGATTTTGAGAGCACAACGTTGTAAGATAGAAAATCTTGATTAATGACTGGCCTTACACAATAGTCGTCATAGCATTCAACAGTGAATTGGATCTACTTACCTAACAGACAATAAGACTGTCAGAACACAAGAGGAATGGTAAGTAATGGTAAAGAAGACACCAATTTACAGACTTGACAAAGTAAGCTAGAAAGGAATATATTGATGGCATTAGTTGAAAACAAAAACAAAATTTCTAACTATTGAGTAAACCAATTAAAAATTCAATTATGATAATATAAAAAACACACTCGGTATGGAGATGTAATTGCCGACTTTTATGTTTTACTACTTGATCTTATCGTACTTTGTTAGGTTTGTTATTGTACAAATTAATAAGTCGACCTTTATAAATTATCTATGCCATCAGCGCCTGGACATGTGACTGGTTTCCGCGGTAAAATGTTGAGACTGACGTCACCAAGCCTCGAACAGTCAATGTGACGTGTAACCACCTACCGCAGAGAGACAAGAACGGTAATCATCACTAATTACTACCTGGAATGGGGATATTCCGGAGGTACCCAGGTCAGTCATGTGGATAATCTATATATAATAGAGTTTAGTTGAGAATGAAAATATATACAGATATGTAAAATATAAGCAAGAGTTACGCATTAATTTTAACTGTGTTAACGTTTTATAATCGTTTTGTTCCACAAATTGTATAGGAGTTCTAGAAATATGACAGTTACAAGAAAAGTTTGGGCGTGTAAAACATAACCGTAAAATATCTCACCGTACAGTAACACGTCACCCGAATTTATATAATGTGATATTCATACCACTTTGTTCTCAGAGACTATGTCAATGAAGTGACATAGCGCAGTTAACTAACATCGTTAGCTTTCAACAAAAGGAGTGGTATCTTCATATTTCTTTATATTCTATTGTGATAATATCGATTGAGATGCCCCGCCATAATCAGACTGCAATACCTTCAATACATTTCTGTGTTAGTCATCATCTTATGATAAAATATAAAAGTTTGTCAGTGTCAGATCTATAATTACTAAAACAAGGTGGTATACTAACAGATCAACTAATTTTCTGGTTTAGAATCATCGAACCAGCCGAACGTGTTCATGGCTTCTAATCTTCGTCGAACCACAATAGAATTATACCTTCACTGTAAGTAAAAATAATGTCCATGTTGTTACACGTAAAAATGGGTTTGATTACCAGACATAAGTAATAACGTGTTTTGATAAATGTTTTCTGAAGTTAATACAACTCAATATGTTACAGTCTACATGTAAATTAAACAATTTAAACCTTTTGATTGCTCCATCTACATAATATAAATTTGTGATACAATCTTAGCTTATAGATGTAACAGTATCAATACAAACATGTATGTCACCTCATCTTTCGTATCAGGTCTGGGCCTCAACAAAAACCTGGTAAAGGAAAAAACAAATTCGACGAGTGAAGACATTCCTGCTGGAGGTAAGCAAGGGGAGGAAAATAAAACGACTTGTGTATAGATCTTGTGGCAGTCATCATAACTCAAGTGTCATATTGAAAAAAAATTCATGAGTTGTTTACTTTACATGATACTGTCATCTAAGAGGTTCTTAAATTATTGTCATTGATATTATAAACAGGCCCCATTCCTTATAGTGAAATTTAATAGTTATTTCCAACTCTGTCTTCTTGGTAAGTTTTGATAATCGTGCGCATGGTTAACAGTCATTTAAACATTGCGTCGCTCGTGGTTGAAACTCATGACTATATTTTATCATATGTTTATCGATTGTACGAGTGACTTCCTCGCGCTGCTGTTTTCTTTTTCAGGGATTTTGTTTTTTTTGTTTTTTTTTTTCATTTTGCTGAGGAGAGATTCTAGGTAGAATGATATTCAACTTAGGTGATCCATTTTTTAAGATAGCACAATAAAGTGTTTCTTTCAAGATGCAGTTATCTAATAATCCTTGAAGGTAAGATAGTCCCAATCACATGGGTACTATAAATACTGCATTGGTCCTTGGGTCTTTAAGTATATTTCAACTTAAGTGGTTGATATCACAGTTATTTTATTTTCTATCGTGCCATTTTATTGTAAATAGTTGTTTAAACACGCGTCGTGTATCATTTTGAGCTCACAGAGCCTCTGTTGCAAGTTTTGTTCTGTACATGCAAATACATGTTTATGTTAGTGGTTGTTGAGAAGTATGAGATGCGAGCGAAAGTACTGGTTGAGATTGTCACTTTGACCCTACATGACCCTGCACGTGCATGTCTCACCTGGTCCCCATTAAGGGCCTGAGGGTGACTCTGCAATATACACACGGATACACCTGTTATAGCTAAGTCTTTACAGCCATAGTGCTAAGTCAAGGGGAGTGTAAGTACAAGTCAATCAACTGATATTTATTGAAATATAGTATTTAATTTATTGGTCGAAATACTTTCATTTAATATGGGTAACAATTCTAATTTTACTGTAGTAGGCGGGGTCGGGAGATGAGAGTTTTGCCACCCCAAATGACTTCGCGTTGTGTAATTTTAAAGTGTACAAATGGTACAAGGCCAAAACCAGAATATAGAAGAAAATCAGTGGCCAACAGTCAACTCTCAAGCGCGCCTTCCGGTTTTTTCCTCCTGATTAGCCGAAGTGTTAGGAAAGACCCACAACAACACCAAAGTTTAAGTTCCACATATTTAATTTATAATGTAATCATGGTGCAACAAAGTAAATAAACAAATAATATATAACATAGAAAAAATTCAGTTAACTTAGGTGTTAAAGCCAGTGAAAATAAAATAAATCAGAATAAATATTAACAAAATAACTAAAGGTAAAACAAAACCAAAAATAAAGACTACTGAAGGACTAATTCATGGTTCCTGAGCACTTCCGGCACAATTACTGACTGTGGTGGCTGCTATTAATAGCAGCCTGTCCCTAACATTTCGCTTTGACAGACCTACAGTATGTTTATAACTCTAACTGCCCTATACTAGACTAGTACTATTAACTAATAAAGTCCTGCCCCGCGCTCGGGTCTCCGAGCGTAATACCAACTACCGGTACTACGTGTAATGATCTAAGCCCCGTCTACATGGTTGAATAGTGGCCTATAACACTCTGTTCTCAAAGTGTCACTAAACTATCACTCCGTTTTCGGAGCGTGCATACAGCTATGTCCCCATCCAGTATCGCTTTGGTCTCAAAGCATCAGTAATAACAGCAGAAAGTCCACTGGAACTCACCAAATCATCCGGCAAGAAAGGCACGGCCTTACACACGTGCGTGACTTTTATACCCCCTGACCCCAGTGAACCTACCCGGAATGAAACCGAAAAGAAGCTTATAAGACTCAGCGACTGGCTCCACCGCTGAAGCCTCGACCAATGACATTGCGTAACACAACCGACCCCGGCCCACCTCACAAGATGGCCGACATAAACAACCAGAAGCAGACACCTGTCAAACCAGACACGATATCCCTCCGTAAACCCTAGGCTGAACCCCCCAGAGTACGGCTAACATAGCGACTAAGGGTACGTACACCTAGTAAGAGCCAAAACCACTGCAGGGTCACCTGTCATCTCGCAGACAAACACTAAAACTAGTATTACATACCAAGTCACACTCGACGACGTACCCGTCTATACCACATTACTTGTCCACCAAATTTAATTATCCAACAGATAAATACAGACCTGTCCATCTGTAAAGCGTTACAGGTACAAGTAAAATAATGTTTAATTGACAGTTTGTTACTGCATATAAATTATAAATCTATATTAAACAAATACCTGTATACATATCTAATATTTTACAATATTAAGTAGTTAATTTTGAGAACATTTACCTGTCAGGTTTTATTGTCAGATATTGGTATCTTCAGTTGCTGTGGTAGAGGAAAATATCGATAGTGTAACAGTCGTAGGATTGGATCATAATAATCTTGCTTTCTAACACGTTATACACGGTGGAATGGTAAATGTCCTCATTGAGAAATAAACAGAACATATATACACTTTTGTTACGTCTCTTTTGTGCGCTAAAGGAACGGCGAAAATTGATTTATTAAGCAAATATTTCTTTTTATTATGATATTGTTACAATGAAAAGTATGTGTGACGTTTCGATAACTGGTACGTTATTTATACTGTAACCTTCATTATACAAATGGCCAGCATAAGTACACAAAGTTATAAAAGTGTACCCATCGAACATGGCATCGAAATGTCACAAATAAAACTATTCACTGGTTGTGTAACATTAT
>SAYR01076065.1:419964-431253 GCA_004382745.1 Argopecten irradians irradians | reverse complement strand
TAATTGGAAACCATAAAGCTTTCAATCCACTCTATTTGTAGGTTAACAGTTCCAATATGACCAAAATCTTAACGTGTTAAAATAGTTACATTCCCGCAACGAAGTTAAGAAGGTATACTTGAATCGGTTTGTCTACCCGTCCGTCCGTCCGCACGTCCGTCTGTCTGTATGTAAACACCATTTTGTCCGGCGAACAGATTTTGTTCACAGAAGAGTCCCGTATTAATGAGTTTATTACTACACTTGTGCAGCGGGGAATAGTAGTCACACAATCTTCGGTGACAATCTAGTTATACTTTATATTATTTCATTGGGGTTTTTTGATTTTAAATTTATATCTTAATCCTAAGATTGTGGCAGTTGAATCACCTTTTAAAGGATCGAAAAATAACTTCATACAAGATTGAAGAATTCTTACAAAGACTGGTCAGCTGTCAAAGATGCGGACAACATGAGTCCCTATATAGCGTCGAGGTCATGACGATCGTGTCCATCAGGTACAATACACTCACTAGTGTCACCATATCAGGATACACTATATATAGTCTGCCTATTGTTTTAATGTCAGCACAATGAAATGTAGTCAAAATTAAAAGTAAATTTCGAAAAAAAGACAATTCACCATTTACAGTTCCAAATATTATCCAGGTAATGGCTTTCAGTTATCATCATCTATTCATTTTCAATTTTCAAAAGTTAAAATGCCTTTCAATATGACAAAACTTATATAATGCAGTCATATTACCTGTTTGTTTTCATTAACAGCGAAAAATATCAGCTTGTAAAAAATCTTTTGCAATGGTCAGATATAACCGCATGCGGGGTAATTATGTGACTCGAAACCTAGATAAATCTTGGCATGTCATTTCCATGTCCATTTAAATCGAATCTCGACCTGCTAGATGAAAGGCAGATGGTATATCCACCAAACCAATCGATCATATATGGCCTTATTGAGAAGAGGATTGTATCACGTTTCACAGGATCCTGTATTTATTTCATATGGATTAGTATTTAAATTCTAAAATCTCATGACATGTTGAATCTATTATATACAGACCTGGACAGAAAGAGGCGGAGAAAACAACGCCTGGTAAGACTGTGGCGTTCACGGTGGGTGCAGAGAAGGATGGAGTGGAGACTGTAATGGTTTACGTCCAGCCAGGCAAATCTTACAAGTACGATAGTTTATATCTTATTAAACGGAATTAAGTTGCTTTCTTTGCGCGATAACGCGTACAAATCAATACATAATGAAGCTCCCCTAATTTTTCTATATACAAACTGTATACAACACTGTCAACAAAATTCACCAGTAGGTGAACGAAGAACATAATCAAAGATTCAAAAGATGTAAGTACATTTAATATTGAGACAGAGTGAACATGCCAAAAGAGTAGTGGATGGGATCGCGCTACGTAAACTAGTATTACATACCAAGTCACACTCGACGACGTACCCGTCTATACCACATTACTTGTCCACCAAATTTAATTATCCAACAGATAAATACAGACCTGTCCATCTGTAAAGCGTTACAGGTACAAGTAAAATAATGTTTAATTGACAGTTTGTTACTGCATATAAATTATAAATCTATATTAAACAAATACCTGTATACATATCTAATATTTTACAATATTAAGTAGTTAATTTTGAGAACATTTACCTGTCAGGTTTTATTGTCAGATATTGGTATCTTCAGTTGCTGTGGTAGAGGAAAATATCGATAGTGTAACAGTCGTAGGATTGGATCATAATAATCTTGCTTTCTAACACGTTATACACGGTGGAATGGTAAATGTCCTCATTGAGAAATAAACAGAACATATATACACTTTTGTTACGTCTCTTTTGTGCGCTAAAGGAACGGCGAAAATTGATTTATTAAGCAAATATTTCTTTTTATTATGATATTGTTACAATGAAAAGTATGTGTGACGTTTCGATAACTGGTACGTTATTTATACTGTAACCTTCATTATACAAATGGCCAGCATAAGTACACAAAGTTATAAAAGTGTACCCATCGAACATGGCATCGAAATGTCACAAATAAAACTATTCACTGGTTGTGTAACATTATGACATTAACTAGACTTTCCAACCTAAAATGTTTAGAAAAAAATAATGTTTTATCTAAATATATTTGTTCTTACCTTTTAGCCCCCTTGGTAGTAGTCGAAAGCCAACAGATGATCTTGCTTGGATCAGCGTCGTCAGTGAGTGACACAGAGAAACAGTTCCGTGTCGATTTTGATGTGAGTCTTGTCTGTGACACGAGGAACGGAGACATTACAAACCGTTATGTGTTTGTGTCCGAGGCAGACGCGGCTAATACAGGTGAATATTTCTTTATTTTGTAAATAGAGGGCGCTAATGTCGTTGCCCGGCAGTATATAAAGCCGCGGTTTCAGCGAAAGTTTTTCTGATTGTTGAACGAGCTGTTGAAGTGAGATGTCATTTGGTATCCTGTCAATAACGTGTAAATGGACACCTACAATATGACTGCTTGTAAATTTCCCCATCACTGGATATGATCAACTAATCACTCTCATATAAAAGTATAAGTATACAAGATTAGTACTGTACTAAATATGTAACCCTAGTGTAACAATAAAGTTTTATTGTTATTGTGTAATTTTCACATTCAGAAACAAATATAATTAAAGTTATATCATAAATCAAAGATATCTTTAAGAAAGGTAAGAAATGGACGCAATTCAATTACTTTTCCATTGCCAACCTTGTTCTTCAAAGATATCGGAGGTTGGTATTGCAAAATCGAAAAAGGGACTGTTTTCGCAAATCAAAAATTCAAATATTTCCAATACTTAATTGGAAACCATAAAGCTTTCAATCCACTCTATTTGTAGGTTAACAGTTCCAATATGACCAAAATCTTAACGTGTTAAAATAGTTACATTCCCGCAACGAAGTTAAGAAGGTATACTTGAATCGGTTTGTCTACCCGTCCGTCCGTCCGCACGTCCGTCTGTCTGTATGTAAACACAGTTTTGTCCGGTGAACAGATTTTGGTTCACAGAAGAGTCCCGTATTAATGAGTTTATTACTAACATTGTGCAGCGGGGAATAGTAGTCTACAATCTGGTGACAATCTAGTTATATTTATATTATTTCATTGGGGTTTTTTATTTCTAAATTTATACTTCATAATCCTAAGATTTGGTTTGGCAGTTGAATCACCTTTTAAAGGATCGAAAAATAACTTCTATACAAGATTGAAGAATTCTTACAAAGACTGGTCAGCTGTCAAAGATGCGGACGATATGAGTCCATATGTAGCGTCGAGGTCATGGCAACCATCGTGTCCATCAGGTACATACACTCACTAGTGTCACCATATCAGGATACACATATATAGTCTGCCTATCGTTTTAATGTCAGCACAATGAAATGTAGTCAAAATTAAAAGTAAATTCGAAAAAAGACAATTCACCATTTTACAGTTCAAATATTATCCAGGTAACGGCTTTCAGTTATCATCATCTATTCATTTTCAATTTTCAAAGTTAAAATGCCTTTCAATATGACAAAACTTACTATAATGCATGCATTCATTACCTGTTTGTTTTCATTAACAGCGAAAAAATATTCAGCTTGTAAAAATCTTTTGCAATGGGTCAGATATAACCGCATGCGGGGTAATTATGTGACTCGAAACCTAGATAAATCTTGCATGTCATTTCCATGTCCATTAAATCGAATCTCGACCTGCTAGATGAAAGGCAGATGGTATATCCACCAAACCAATCGATCATTTATATGGCCTTGATTGGAAGAGGATTGTATCACGTTTCACGAGATCCTGTATTTATTTCATATGGATTAGTTTTATAAATTCTAAAATCTCATGACATGTTGCATCTATTAATATACAGACCAAGACAGAAAGAGGCGGAGAAGATCAACGCCTGTTAAGACTGTGGCGTTCACGGTGGGTGCAGGAGGAGATTGTAGTGGAGACTGTAATGGTTACGTCCAGCCAGGCAAATCTTACAAGTACGATAGTTTATATCTTATTAAACGGAATTAAGTTGCTTTCTTTGCGCGATAACGCGAAACAAATCAATACATAATGAAGCTCCTTAATTTTTCTTTTTTAAACAAACTGTATACTAACTGTCAACAAATTTTCACCAGTAGGTGAACGAAGAACATAATCAAAGATTCAAAAGATGTAAGTACATTTAAAGTAAGACAAAGTGAACGATTTCCATAAATGATTTATTTTATTGGTACATGTATGAGGAAAATAAAATGTCATTGTCTACAAAAAGATTAGTGATGATGAATAAATCATTCATATTCATTTAAGGAGCATTACCATAATTATTTACGTATTCATCTTCATAAACTGTATGTTCAATAAACAATTAAAAAGTATAATTGCATATATTCATGTAGACAACTAATAATACTGTAGAAATCGCAAGTGTTTGATTAAGCTGTAAAAACCTACACATAACCAAAGTAGAACATTGATTACTAGAACGAACGTTTATGTTTTCATAATTTTTGTGTCGCCTGCAACGCAAGGGCGACACTTAGGTATCACTATGTCGGCGTCGTCGGCGTCCGGGAAACTGTTTCCGTGCGATAACTGAATTATTTATTGTCCTATTTCAACCAAATTTGGTATAGAGCTTTATATCAATGAGATCTCGGATGAGTTCGATAATGGTCAAAATCCGTCAATATTTGCAAGACTTACGGGACTTTAAAATCTTCAAAACAGAAAAATCCATGGTTTCCGTTCAATTACTTAAATATTTATCGTCCAATTTCAACCAAATTTCATAAATTGTTTTATGTCAATGAGATCTTGGATGAGTTCAATAATGGTCAATATCCGTCAATATTTTCAAGAGTTACGGGACTTTAAAATCATCAAAACAGAAAAATCTATGGTTTCCGCTCAATAACTTAAAAAAGTTTTGTCTGATTTCAACCAAATTTGGTATGTTGCTTTATATTAATGAGATCTTAGATGGGTTCGATACTGGTCAAAATCTGCCAATATTTGCAAGAGTTACGGGACCTTAAAATAGTCGAAACATGGCTTCCGCTTGAAAACTTTAGTATTTATTGTCCAATTTCAACCAAATTTTGTATATCGCTTTATATCAATGAGATCTTAGATGGGTTCGATACTTTTCAAAATCCATCAATATTTGCAAGAGATATGGAACTTGATTACTTCACCTAAATTATTAACAATATTTTCAACTGTAAATAACTATTTTTTGTGATGCTGTGCAGGCGACACATCCACTTCCGTGGAATTCTTGTTTAATGTTCCCATGCATTTTAGCCCACCATCATCAGATGGTGGGCTATTCAAATCGCTTTTCGTCCGTGGTCCGTGGTCCGTCCTTCCGTCCGTCTGACTGTCCGTGCGTCCATTAACAATTCTTGTTATCGCTATTTCTCAGAAAGTACTGAACGAATCATTCTCATATGTACATTGCCCTAGGGCCCTTGTTGTGCATAGCACGTTTTGGGACTGATCGGTCAACAAGATGGCCGCCAATCAGCCATCGTAGATTTTGGGAGTTAAAGATTGTTATCGCTATTTCTCAGAAAGTACTGAAGGGATAATTCCCAAATTTCATATGTAGGTTTTGCTAGGGCCCTAGTAATGCATCTTGCCTTTTGGGACCGATCGGTGAACAAGATGGCCGCCAGTCAGCCATTTTCACTATTTCCCAGAAAGTACTGAAGTGATCATTCCCAAATTCCATACGTAGGCTCTCCTAGGACCCTAGTTGTGCATATTGTCTTTTTGGACCGATCGGTCAATAAGATGGCCGCCAGGCAGCCATCTTGGATTTTGATAGTTATAGTTGTGTTATCGCTATTTCTCAGAAAGTACTTAAGGGATCATTCCCAAATTTCATATGCAGGTTCTCCTAGAGCACTAGCTGTGCAAATTGAATTTTGGGACCGATCGGTCAACAAGATGGCCGCAAGGTAGCCATCTTGGATTTTGATAGTTAAAGTTTGTTATCGCTATTTATCAGAAAGTACTGAAGGGATCGTTCTAAAATTTCATATGCAAGTTTCCCTAGGGCCCAAGCTGTGCAAAGTGCGTTTTGGGACCGTCAACAAGATGGTCGCCAGACAGGCATCTTAGATTTTGCTGGTTACCGCTATTTCTCACAAATTACTGAAGGGATCTCTCTCAAATTCCATACGTAGGTTTCCTTTCGGCCCTAGTTGTGCATATTGCATTTTGTAACTGATCTGTCAACAAGATGGCCGACCAATCGCCATCTAGGATTTTGATAGTTATCGCTATTTCTCAGAAATTACTTAAGGGAACTCTCGCAAATTCCATACGTAGGTTCCCTTGGGCCCATGGAGCGTTTAATGCAAGAAAAAATACTATCCACTTTTATCACAACAAATATTCAGCCTGTAAAAAATAGAATAATAACTTGTAACAATTTAGTAAATAATGTTATTTATATTATATCGAGTATTAAGATAAGGTATATTGTGTCTGTCTTTTTTATAATACGGCATATGTTTCAGGGTTAGAGTTGCACTGTGTACAGATACTGGATGTTCGGAATCTGAGTGGAGTAATCCCATAAAAACAGGTGCTTGTAAACAAAAAAATACATGCTTTTACATTTTATATGAGATAATATGAGATATATTGGGTATTTTTTACAGAAAGATAACTATGGTCTTTAGATGTTTTATCGTATAACTCCAATGTTATTTGATTCCGGGATAAAAGTGTGCATTTCATTGATCTTGCGTAATACTTAAAACTTGAATAGAGTTATATAGCTATATACTAAAAAGTACTTGTTATTGAACAAAAGTAAACGTTACCAGTTCTCGCTAGTTTTATAGATTAGCATATTATACGTATTTACGCGTTAATGAATTTTAAAGGGGGAAGACACTTGAAAACATGCCTAGTTTTTATTCGTTATATTTTTTGACAGAACCCAATTTGACGCCATCCATCGTTGGAGGAGTGATAGGAGCTTTACTTGCCGTTGTTATATTCCTGGTAGTAATGTTTATACTGAGGAGGCGCTCCATGCTGTAAGTCACTGTTTCTATTATAAGTCTGAAAAATACCGTAGTTTCAGTCCATGTAAAAGATTTGAAAAGACAACAAAAACTCACTGTTTTTCAATAGCTTTTCAGATTCCTATTGATAATACAGACACTTAAAAAAATTATAGTTTCATAACCAAACTGGTTCATTCAACTACAATGTCAATTTTCCCGCGCGGACTAACATGGTATCAGTAAACAAGACTCGCATTCATTTATGAAGATATTACTACACCAAGTCTAGACTGCATTTATTGGCTCATAATGCAGGCCAAGATAATCATTAGAGTAATGGGAGTTTCTGTGGCAAAATGTAAATATTCTTCAATATTCTATCGAAAATATAGTTTTATGTTATAAGATCTACCGTAGTTTTAGTGGATGACAAAATGGAAAAAAAGTAAAATAATACTAATAATTGCTATGCCAGAGTTTCATTTTTACCGTTTGAGGTTTAAGGTTTAATCAATTACATGTGATCACGCAAGATTTTATAGTTCAACTTTCAAAACTGTCACTTACTTTCACATGGTCACTAGATGGTGGGTCTATTAATCAGACAACAGGCATTCCTGTGTTAATTCTTTGGAAATAATCCTCCTTGTTGTCTAAAATAAGCATGCATATCTCCAATTTGTTTGAAATACGTTCCATAGAGGTTCTGCTAACAGGTTCTGATGACCTTTACACTCCCTTTACCATGTTCCTTCTTTTACCATGTTCCAATATAGGCCATGGGCTAGGAGGGTCCCACATGCACCCCCCCCCCAAACCTCCGAACCAATATTTTTCTGAACCCTTATGACCCACTGATCACAAATCCAAATGTTAACATTGCATAAGTTGGGATGAACTTCCGGTTATGACGTCATCAAGATGGCCGCCATCTCGAATTTCACTAAAAATTGAAAAATAGTCATTACATTAACATTTTTCAACCGAAGTAGACAAATGAGGTATCAAAATGACCACAATAGAACAACAAATACAGGACCAAAAAATCCAATATATGTAGTGATTTCTATGCATGAAATGAAAAAATCGGATTTAAAGCTCAAAAATGGTGATTTTTCAGCAAATTTTTCATATTTTGTTTGACGCAGCAAAAATGTTTCCCAACAGCAATCTATTATTTCTAAGAAGTTTTTGGCCACTTGTCAATCAGTTTAAGCAACAAAAACAACCAAAACCAATGTTAACATCGTATAAGTTCCGGTTATGACGTCATCAAGATGGCCACCATCTCGAATTTCACTGAAAAATGAAAAATAGTCATAACATTAGCATTTTTCAACTGATAATGAAGTGACAAATGAGGATGTAAATTGAGCCAGACAATATGGAACAAATCATGTCCGATTGATCCATAGATTATGTTAGTGGTGTTATTTGAACGCAGGAATGAAAAAAATAAATATTTTTAGCTCATTATGGTAATTTTTGATAGCATTTTTTTATTTTAGGCTTGACGTGAGGAAAATTGTTTTACACTCAATTGTTATTTCACATCAGTTATTATGGCTATTATATTGGTTAAAACAACACAAGAAAAAATTATTAGTTAAATGAAGTGATTTGTTTATAGCATTTTTTGGTTTTACAAATAAATCCACCGGATGCGGCGATAGATTTGTTATTTTTTCCAAACGCAACCTACAGTTTCTGGTGTGTTCTTGGATGTTCCTGAGATTTATAACTGAGTCTATTTGAGTTTAGTATCTTAAGAATATTTGAATTTATAATAGGTTGCGACCTGAATATATAGTGGGACTTCAAAATACATTTTCATGGACTCGATTAATTTTGTAGACTAGTTTAGCCTCTCGAAATGAATTTTGACCAGGAAAACGCTAACTAATAGCTTAATGGGTATTCAATTAAAGTTACGTAATATTAGCATGACCATTTCGAAACATATTTTGTGTCTTTTGAGAATGAGCACATCCTATTGTATTTTTATTCCTGTGTAATGAACGGCAAGATATAAGATGGTTACTACAGTGCTTACATATTTCTTTCATCAGTTCTTTAATTGTAATCATTTTGTTGTGCGTGCTGTTTCTTCGCCTAGAGGTCGTTTCGACATCAGATGAACTGAATGTGACAATTTACATTACCTGGTGATATACCATCGTCGGTTCTAAATTGTCAACTTCAATTGGTGGTCGAGTATAAGATCAGAGAAACAATGCGTGTTCTTGCATGTGATGTCTGTGGAGCTCTTCCTGTTTCAATTAGTTTTAACCTTAGATCATAATATCTTATATTGTAGATGTTCCAGACTTAACACGCATGAATTGGAAAAGACACCTAGAATCAACATTTCTGCGGAGGGATTGAGGGTTGGTATCTTCTATTAATTCGTATGAAAGCCAAATTCCTATTTCTATGTGAACCCTATACAAGGATGGTCATGAGGTGGAAAGTTTCTTTGAGCGTCGATAAATGCAGGTCTGACGAGTTGTAAGTTTCACTTATTTTAGCCAGTCGTGGGAAAGCCGACGTGTTAGAGGAATTTTTTTTATCTGGAAGTTCTCATGGATTCTCTATTGCGCATAAACCAGGATGTGAACAAAACCGGCATCACTGCAAGGGAGTGGGGAGAAATCAGACATAATGAAAAACATTTAACAATTCTTGTTACTTTGCATAATCTCGATGATATACAGTGCCATTACGGTATTTTACGTTGAGTGGTAAAGTTGAATGAATAGTGATATTCAGACGAAATGCCGAAGTGGCATATTTTCAGTATGGGTGTGCACGAGGGTTTTAAAAGGATTGATTTGAATAAGTAAAGTTATACGATTAATTGGGAGTTTGATGCTATAAGAGAGCAATTTTTACACATAATTTGGATAAAAGTAGTTGGTTGGCATAAATATTAAACCTGTTATGGGAGGTGGATAAATGTAATGTAAATATGTTTCACATATATGATTCTACGAGGAAAGATCTGACAAAACACAAGGCATAAGTCAACTAGATATAGAATAGTCTAGAACGATGTCTGAAAGAGATCCACACGTCTGAAATGTTGTTCCTGATATTTAGAATCACGTGGTCATGGACTCAGAGGTGATAACAGGATCTAGATAAAATACATGATTTTGTAGAGGAATTGCAGGTGTGAAAATGGAAGCGTCAGATATAGCGACTATCGAAGACGATCGGAGTCTGCGCTTTCGACGAATTGGAATAGCTGTAGATATCTCGTAGGTACTCTGACGGAATAGCTCGAGGAACATAGTGTGCATGTAAGGGGAATCTCAACAGAATAAAATTGACCGGAATGGAATTTTGACATATACAGTGAAAGATAATAAGGCCTCAGTAAGTTTTGGAAGAGCTTTAGTACAGATTTGTTCAAAGAGCGAATTTTGTTTAGCGATGTTACTTAAATATTAATGGTTTATCGCTTGGAGATATCCGCGATATCTGCACACAATCAATTATTAGTAGACAAGTTTGTGTTTTGTTTTCAAACCAAACAAATATAGTTGACAATTTTTATGCCATACTAATGCACCTAGGTATGTTGCAGATAAGGAAAAATATAACCGACTCAATGGTAATGGTAGACTACATTTGTTTAAGGTTATAAACAGGCAGCTAGAAAGCGACGCTCATTTGGTGACAAAGGTAGTTAATGAGTAAATTAAATATAACGAAAATTACTTCGGATTTTGTTCTTTTCGGATTTCTGTTACGGTATAGCATTTGTTACGCTATCAGTAGGTCGTTTGGGTGTCTATTATTTTGTGTTTTGAGTGATTTGCATATGGCCGTTTATGCAGGAACTTTGCTAGTCTATGGTTAAATGTTTGATTGTGGGATGATGATTACATAGTAAATTGTTGTTTTTGCATTTCTTAATAGTTTCTTTGATGTTGTGTGTTTTAGAATATGTTATTTCAGCATTGATAAAGAGTAGATTGAAGACTGATTTGTGACAAATAAACAATTTGTTTGTACAAGTTATGACGGAATATAGCTAAATATATGCCTGTGTGCGGTAAAGTTGGCCAAAATAATGATCTTATATCAAATAGCTGAAAATATACATTTGTAGCTTAATGATATTTTTTGAATGATCTTATTATATTGATTCGTTTACGGGCGGTTTCGATTAAAGTCTAGCTAAACATAAATGAATATCGTGGCTTTAATTTAGAACGTGGGACATGT